>QKWP01000943.1:2016-83598 GCA_003550325.1 Gigaspora rosea
GACCAGACCCAGACCAGACTCAGACTTGACTAAAAAGTCTGAATATAAAATATAAATTTACTTAGTAATTTTAAAAATTACTATTAAAATTACACAAAAGTTGAACGATCTTGGGATTCTGTGTTTGGATTTTGATGATTTTAGGCTTGCTAGAATCGTCTCACTGAGACGAACATTTTGGTAGTTGAATCATCCAAAACAGACCAGTAGATCAAAAGTATCCGATTTTTAATATATATATATATATATATATATATTATTACATGGAAGAACTAATTAATGATGGTCAGACTCAATGTACAGAGCAGACTTTAGCTTCTTGCACAACTGTGAGAACTGAGTATATTGCGAGTGCTTTTACAGAAGACAATTACAGTACTTCAGATACCATATCTTCATCTCCCTCTGAAGTACAACCCTCCTCTAATACTTCTCAATCACTAACTACTTCTAGTTCTAACAACTACCCAATATCAGAAATCTATGATGAATCCTTACTTGAAAAAGACTTCAGTGATGAAAAAATTAAACTACCAACAAACTCTATAAGTGAAAGAAACTTCTTCAATCCCAATCCTAACCTTCTTGAAATATACAATCCAAAAACATGTTATAACAAATTTCTTTACTATCATAAACTAAGAACACTCCCTTCTCCACAAACTGTAGTTTCTTTCTTGCATTATATACAAGAATATTATCCTATGTTTTATTTAAACCTATATATAAAAATTTCTATCAAACCACATTCCCGATTCGACCATATTTTCACAGAAGCACACATATACCTTCCATATAAAAATTTTATACCAGATCACATTATATTTTCACCTTTTGAAGATCTACTACATTACTCTGATGTTGAACTTAAATCATCTAACTCTAGACAATTACTTACAGACTACTCTCAAAAAATACAAATTAATTCCCTTAATATTAATGGTTTATCATCATATATTAAGAGTAGGGTGAATGTAAATCAATTTTCATATGATCTATATGGTACTATAAGATTTTATATAGAAATTAAACACATGCACCTGATAAAACGTTTTAGAAATGTGACCAATTTTAACAAAAATTTGGTATTATGTAGAATGAGCCCTTATTTCATAATCGTGAAATTCTAGAACTCAGAATATTTGAAAAAATCCACCTTCATATATTGATAAAAAAACTTAGGTAGGCCTAAATTTACTTAGACAGCACAAAAAATTGCCAATTCTGATTGGTCAGATCACATTGTTTACAATCCTGATTGGTCAATCACATGATTTAATATGATTACAACGTGATTACTATTAGAAATGATCTATATTCACCCTACCCTTAAACAAAATTTTATTTATGATCACATTATAGAAAACCAAATAGATATATTTGGACTTTCTGAAACTCACTTATCATTAAAAGAATCTAAATTCTTACAACTCTCTAAGAACCTAATTAACTACCAAAACTTTTGGAGTGCTTCCGTTAACAATAGACAAGCTGGAGTTGGCTTATTTGTTCACAACCAAATATCCAAGTACATTGGCAAAGTATTTGAATACAAAGGTTTTATTCTAAGTATAGAATTCTTTTTTCTATCAATTTCTCTTCAAGTTATTCAAATTTACTATCCTACTAAAGAAAAAACACAACAAAGAAAAGATGTCCTTAAGCAAATCAACACTTTAATTCAAACCTCAAAACACAAAATCAACTTATGGGTGACTTTAATTCAACACCAAATCCTAAACTTGACTGACATCCTCTAAAAAAAACCTCTCTTCCTGAATCTCAACTCATCAAAACTCTAAAACCACACTTTCATGATATATACCGACTTTTTCATCCAAATTCAACTAAAATTACTTGTTCCCACAAAAATTCATATAGCAGAATTGACCAAATATGGACAAATTTATCTATTTCTCTTATAGACTATACTGATATTCTTGATACAGTCTCTACTAACTCTGATCACAACATAGTTTCACTTGAAATCATTCTTTCTATTCCACAAAACCAATACAAACAGCCTTCTAGGAAGGTTTTTTTATGGAAACATACCTCACAAATTCACATTCTTAATTACCAAGACTTTACTGATTCTAGACTTAAAAAAACACATCTAATATAAGCAAAATTCAAAATATCAATGATTTAAACTCAACCTAGCAACAAATCGAAAAAATAATCAACAAAGGAGCATTAAAATTTATACCCTTTAAAAAAATCTCTAAAAATCTCTCTAATAAACCAAAAATAAAACTCTCTCCTATACACTATCAACTCAAGCATTTAATTTCTATCAAAAAACTACTAAAATCAAAAAAATTGTTGACTCACTCTTTAACTATTATAACAAATACACACATAATACCTTTATCTCATCTCTAACTCTAAATACAAATCTCACACACTCTCAATATACTTCTATTCTCAATCTTGAAGAAAAACATCTAAAAAAACAAATTGAATTTGAAATAAAACAAAAAATACAAGAAGAAATTAAAGTCAAACTCCAAGAGCGTGACTTAAATTTTATTCAAAATCCAAAACTCTTCTTTAAAAAAACTCTTAAGAGATTCAGTTCAAGTATACATCTTGACAGACTTCTTACAAATAACAATCTTTTAACAAATCCTGAAGAAATTAAAACCCAAATTCAATATCATTTTCAAAACTATTACCAAGAACAGCCTCTCTCTATAATCTCCCCAAATTCTGAATTTTACAATCTTTACAAACCACACCCAGAATATGAACCTTGTTATGAAAATCTTTTATCCAAAATTTCTAATAAAGAGTGGTCTGAAACTATTTCTTTACTACCTAATCAAAAGGCATCTGGGCCTTCAGGCCTCAACTATGAATATATCAAATCTCTCTCAACTCAAAGCCAAAATGCTCTTCGACTATTTCTTTCTAAATGTTTGCAACTTCAACAAATTCCCTCAACCTGGAAATTGTCTCATATATACCTTATTCCAAAAAAATCAAATTGGGACTTTACACTTGACCAAGTTCGTCCTATTTCACTTATTAAACCTCTCAAAAAATGTCTTACTAAAATCTTTACAAAAACGACTAGATCATATTATCTCCCAAAACAAACTTTTAAGCAATCTTAACTTTGCAGCTACTAAAAACTCCTCAACACATACACCTATTCAAATTCTACTTAATACAATTGAACATTACAAAGAAAGCAATAAAGAAGCCTGGATCCTCTTCCAGAATATGTCAAAAGCATTTGATAAAATTAATATTTTAAGACTAGCTGAAGCATGCAAGAGAATTGGTATACCTCAAAATAGCATTGATTTCATTACAAATCTTCATACAAACCGCCAAGCCAAAGTTATTACAGCATATGGTACAACACAACCCATATCAATATACTCTGGTATAGAACAAGGAGAAACCTATTCTCCTCTTCTATGGAAAATTTATTATGATCCTATTCTTTGTTATATTAATTCCAAATATCAAAAACAACTTCTTAAAATTCATACTTTATCACCACTAGAACAATTAACTCAAAAAAACTCATCTACTCTTACCATACCCCCACTAGCATTTATGGATGATACAGTATGGCACTGTGAAGATCCAAATTCACTTCAAAACTTACTAAATCATGTTTCTAAACTATATAAACTTAACAATATACAAGTAAATCCCTCCAAATCAGATTTAATACTTATCTCCCCTAAATCTAAATACCAAAATACTTCATCTATACTTCCTATAACTTTTAACAATGAAACTATCCCTCTTTGAAAACACCACAATACAATTAGATATTTAGGAATCTTTTTTAATGGCACTGGCTCAACTAAACCAACTCTCAAAAAAATAATAGAAAAAATTGAAAACTTTATCAAACTGATCCAATATAAAAAACTTTTGCCAATTCAAATTTCAAGACTTTTCAATACAATTCTCGCACCTTCAATAGAATATCTTCTTCAAGCAACATCCTTAACAAATCAACAAATCAACAAACTTTCAACTCTCCTAACTAAACAAATAAAAAGATCTCTTAAACTATCTCTAAATACAAGCAATAATATTCTAACAAGCTCTTTACTTCTCAATATTCCTACACTTCACAAACTTTGTATCTATACAGGAAGCAATATAACTGAAAAAATTATAAACTCTTCACCTCTCCTAAAACAAATTTTTGAATATAGAATTAAAGAATGGCTCTCTAAAACATGGCAATACACTCTCACTTACCAAACTAAACACAAACACTTTACCAACTTTACTTGCATTTTCTATCTCTTTCAACTTCTAAAATACAATATCAATATTAACAATTTAAATATTAATTAAAACTCTTTCGCAAATCAAACTCTAAACTCTATTTATAACTTTCTTAATTCTAAATACAATTCTTCTACAATTAAAAGCCTTCAAAACAACAAAATTCTTTTTTTAGAACAACTTCTAACTGCTGACAATAATTATCTATTACCATGGAATAATATTTATCTTCGTACTTGCAAAACTACTCGTGGTCGTACTCCTTTCTAGTTCAAACAACTCTCAAACAAAATTAATACCAAATCTATAATACAACCTTGGCTGCAAATTAAATTAGACCCTATAAACCCTTTTTTAAACACAATAGATCCTATCTTACCTCCAACTTCAAAATCAAAAAAGAATAGCTAGGTTATCTACCCTACTTAAACTCAACCAAATCTTGGAAAGATAATTTCAATTATGGAAAATTCTTTTAAAATTGAAAATTATTCTTTAAACTTTGAAACTCCTGGTACCATACTCTTAACTCCATCATCCCAAACACAAATACTACTACCAAAAAATTTAATTTATCTCACATGCAAATCACAAAAACAAAAAATAGACCAAACTATATCATTCAAATTATCTATTAACCACCAAGAAATCCAAGCTCTTTGCCAAATACACTCTCAACTATATATACCCTCACCTCCAACAAATCTTTCAATTAACATTCTAGATCAAAATATTGAACAGATTAAAAATATAGTTATAACTTTCTCTTATCAAGAAGAATTAATTTATCTCTATAATCTTATTAAAACAATACCCTTAAATAATCTACATTTTTATTCAGATGCTTCAATAGTTCATTCTCAAACACCAAATATCTGAACTGGTATAGGTTGGATTTTAGATAACCAAATTAGAATTAAATTCTGTACAGCAATATCAAATGCACCAAATTCAACACGCGCAGAAACTGAATCTATTTTCTACATTCTGCTTATAATACCAAATAATACATCAATCAATATTCATATAGATAATGCATCTACAATGCAAATACTACAGAATCTACCAAACTCTCAAAACACTTTAATTAAACTTCCAAATTGGGACATTATACACAATATAAATTATCTTCTTAATCACCAATAACTTTACACAAAATTAAAGCTCACTCAAATAATGCACTACACACAAATGCTGACCATCTTGCTAAAAGAGGCAATTGAAATAAATTCAAACTACCTTCTTCCTCCATCCTTCTTTTCTTGGAAAGAACTTACTATCACATTCAAACTTCGCAAATTTATTAAAAATATTCTTCTTATTCAAAATATCAATAACCTTCTTCAACTTAAATCCTTTCAAAATCTACCTTTATTTAATATTCAGTTATTTTTCAATATAATTAACTCTTACAACTATAACTTTTATTTATATACAACCTATCTCAAAATTCTGCTCAACAATTTACCAACTATGCAAAAACTAAACCTTCGATACCCTTACTTATACCTTACAACAAACTGTACAAGCTGTAAACAAACAGAAGACATATTACATTTATTTAACTGCCCTTCAGTTAAAACTCCACTTATAAACTCTTTTTGCAAAATAATTACTCAAACCAAACAAAAACTACAAATAGAAAAAATATCTGTTAATATATTAATCAAAAATCTTATTAAACCTCCTTTTCAACTCTCTTTTTGTATTCTACTACTTATTCTTGGCACAATACCTCAAAATATTCTTCAGTCTCTAAAACAACTTCTTACCAAACACACAACAAATTTTTTTATCAAACTATATAACAATCTATTGGATTGGTTCATAAAAGAGATCTGGACACCAAGAAATATAATTCAACATAATTGAAGATCTGCATGGAAAATTAACTACAAAACTAGAAACAAAAAATATACTTTTCTCAAAGTACTATTAATACTACCCAATCACTATCTCAATCAAACTATAACTTAGATCTATATATACTTAAATGGTACTCACAAAACTACAATATCTTATCTATTTTCATTAATACCTAAATCTTTTACTATTTTTGGTTTCCTCTAGACTTCTTAAACTAAAAATTTAACCTTTTAGTTTAAAATAGAAAAGTATGAGGTGAAATGTCACATCTTTTTTCTGTAGCGGTCCAATGGTTAGCCCTGACTGCAAGTGATAGACTTGTCCTATTGCATAGATTATTAGATGATTAGTTAGAAATTTTAAATATAGTATTTCTTTATATATCATCCTGATATAATTGTAACTTACTATCCTATTTCTGTACTTGATATTAATAAATAAAAAAAAAAAAAAAAAAAAAAAAAAAAAAAAAAAAAAAAAAAATTTAACCAATCAAATGCTTAGAAAAATTATTAGGTGGGGGGTAGGGGGGTTAGCTACATAGTGAAACCCTAATCAGGTGATTTCTGGTGCTCCCCTAATAAATAGAAACTCTGAAGTATTTTTTTTATACAATAGTAACATTTATTATTGTTATAAAAAGAGCAATTAGACTATGCATTAAAATAGTCATAGAATAGTAAAAAAATAAAATATGTTTATAAAGAATATCATTCATAAAAAATTAAAAAAAATTAACAAATATTTCAGAATAAAGAAATAAAAGATTTGTAATAAATGGTTTAGGCTGCAGATAAGTATTTAAGTTTACTTTTATATATGTCTGAGTTCTTAGTCTTAGCAATAGATTTAAACAATGAAAATTTTTCCAGTCTTGTAAAAACTCTCTATTAAATCTAATAAAGATAAGAGCAAGGTCTCACCATTAACATTTAAAAAAAAAGATTTGTAATAAATAAAATAAATAAATTTGCATCTCATAATACAATATATATCACCAACCAATCAGAATGTGCATACATAGATTATATTTATTTTTAAAAATTTTTCTTTTATTTTTAACTATAGCAGTTGCATTGTCATAAATGCCAATAATTACTCTATATTATTATAGTTTGGTATTGGTGTTCATTTTTGTTAGTAAGTAATTAAATCATAGTTGTGCTACTGTATTTTGTTCTTTTATTAAATCCTAATCATTTGTTGTTTAGTCATCATTAATACCAAAGTCACATTAGTATTAGTGAATAGATTATTGTTGGTAAGTAATTAGGTTGTAGCTGGTGCTACTGTATTTGTTTTTGTTTTGCTATTGATTAAACTGATGTTGTTGATTAGTTATTATTGGAGCTATCGAGTAGGTTGTCATTGGCAATAATTGTCACAGATCATAATTTAAAATGAAATCTACATTCTATACTTAACCTGCTAGCCTTCCATTAATACTTGTTTATTATAATTTTTTTTAAAACTAACCCTAACTCTAAACCCCTAACCCTAAAAAATACACCCCAAAAAAATTTAGTTTTCAAGATTTTATACTATCATTTCATTTTAATCTGGATTTCATTATGATCTGTCACAATAATTACCGTATTTGTGCAGGCAATTAGATTATGATTAGGTTGTTGTTGGTAGTAGGTCTTGTTAACTATGTTATTAGTACTAGCTGTAAGATCTTGTCAATTATGCTTTTTTTTATTTTGTTTTAAAATCTAGTAGACATAAGTCAACCAACTGAAAAGAATCTGTAGAAGCAAGATTTGTACTCAAATTCTTTATCCCATAGAAATTTCTATAAAATTCTTTTTACTTTCCTCAATGCTGGCCTAGACTACCAGCTGATGCCATACATCATGAATTCAATCAATGATGCTGATATATATTGCCATTTCGATGTATATGTTGTAAAAGGGAACAGAATTCAAGTGGATTCAGAATTTCCTAGTTAAATTAGGGTTAGGGTAACAAAATTCAAGTGGATTCAGAATTTTCTAGTTAAATTAGAGTTAGGGTTCAGGTGTACATATAGTAATATCAACCCAATAAGTAGTGTTTTTAGTTATCAGTTATATAAAATTCTGAATCCACTTAAGTTCTGCTTTCACTTATAACATATACATTATATCGATTGCAATTTGTTAGATTTTTTTTATTTTGTTTATTTTTTATTTTTTTTTATTTTTTTTAAATAAAAACTTAGATTTATTTTTTAAATTAAATAATGTGTATCGTCCAATAAAATTGCTGCACGTGACCTGCGAGATATTAGAGTACAAACAGGGTGTGAGATCTAGATTTACCCATAATATATAATAAATAATTTATCAGTTATAAATCAATAAATCAATTGGTTATAAATACACAGTTAAAAATAAACAATAAAATAAATTAAAGTATGTTTTATAAGTACTATTAATTATAAATCAAATAAGTTAACTTATTTAATTTATACTGTATATAAATTTATCAACCAGAATATCAGAAATTGGAGCCAGAGAACTGAACAACAAGACTCTTAGAGGAGGGTCTACCAACCTGGTAGACAGAGTTGCACTAGAGGAAATAACCTATACTATAAAAGTAGATACTAAGAGAAGAAAAACCACAATGGCACCTAATACGGTATCACTCAGATAGAACCCTAAAATACAAGTAAGGTCAGCAAAGTGGTTTTAATACATGCTAACTAACTTGAACTTCTCTCAGCACAGTCATCAGGAAGCATCCATCTTATTACACCACAATGCACTCCTCAATGATACCATACTCCTCATTGGCAAAATTTTTATAACTTTCCATCTTTCCAACGTTCTATCTTAGACTTCTCCACTAACTAAACTTACTATAATTGGAAGTATTCGCAATCAGACTATCGTTAATTAAAATGTGAATAGCGTGATCTATCAATCATACGCTTAAAATTTGTCTGAACATAATAAAGACTAAATAATTAGTTATGTGGTGTGATATTGATAATCTGTGTATTCGAAGACAGTCTAGTAATCGTACGACTTTTCCCACAAAAGTTTTAATAAGAGATATAAATTGCTAGTTACCGGAGTTAAACCTGTATTCTCCTAATTCTAACTGGACAGCACTCACGCCCAACTAAATAGTAACTAACTATAAACAAAATCAACTTCTTTATCGGTTGTTATTGATTTTATCTTGTGCAGCATTCTCAAACAATAGTTACATCAACGTATGAATTGGCATGACATTCTCGGGTGAGAAGCGATTCTGATACCGTAAGGATATCTGTTATGAATATATGTTTATTTTTGTATTTATCCTTATTAAGAGGATAACGAATTTATCAAGAATAAAGAGTTCCTTTACATGCATGCATCAATTACAAATCTTCAGCCTTAATTAAAAATCTTCATTGCACATACAGACGACACTTACAAATATCTATGAAACAATTTATTCAAGTAATCACATCCAAAAAACCTTCTAATTCAAAGGAATTCTCATTTGTGTATGACAACTTAGCCCCTTTACAAATCCGTATACATCGAATATTTTTATTATGTCACACACAAGACTTTCATATATTTCCTTTAAAGTCTTCTGAATTATTGGTTACAAAATATTTATTGTTCTGAATAGGACAATAGAAACTTATTTAGAGTATAATAAGAATAAGTTTATCAAAAAGATAGTCACAACAGATCTAAAACTCTAGAATTGGACAGTCTTTAAGGAAGTAGTGTAAATAGAACAATTAAGCAATATAAACATTTGGGTTTCATATTAACTTAAGTGTGAACTTGATGACCCTGTTTTCTGTTTTAAAATTTGATTAGAAAATAAATAGGCGTAACCAATGATAAACAATGCTGTTTTAGATAAACATTTCATCAGTAGACGATTATGCAAATAAGTAAACTTTATAAAGAAGAATTTGTATGTCACTTCTTTTGAAATAAATGCTTTGCTGAAATCGAATGTCGAAAATTAATTTTGAAACCCCATTTTTACTCTAATAGTATTGATAAAAATTCCAAACATTAACACTAACAAAACTTTTAAATAAAATGTTGATCGTCAATTTCCAATATTGACTAATTTAAATTTTGATAATACGTTTCAAAGTTATTTAATGAAATAGAGAAATTAATGCGATAGATTTCGGGCGCGTTCGAAATGGATCGGAAATATAATGTATATTTTTTAAAATAAACTATTTACAAATCACAAATTTGCTTACTTAAGCTAAGTTACATAACGACTATTATGTACATAAATGAAATTAAATTTTCATTCTCTCATTTGCAGTTCGTAATCACTATTCGATTTTAGGTTTCAAATTAATTGAATTTTTGAAACATAAAGATTGTCAAAAACACAAAATGATAAATACCAAGGCACTTGAATAACGAGTTTGAAACACTTTAACACTGCACATGGTTATATAAGAGATTGAATGAAATATTTTGCTTTAGTAATAATGAATGGGCATGAAAAGCTTAAGGACGAATAATTTGAGCGTTTGTTTCTTAGTAATTCTTAATTAGCGATTTCAATTAAATTTATATGGTATGTACGTACGAACCTCTATAGACATCAATCTTTACAATTAAGCTTATTAATTGGAATTATGACAATTTTAACCAATCATACGTTACCCAGGTATTTTATATTTCGCATGAATTACACCCCCTCTATATGACCACTAGAAAAACTTTTTTATGCAATTTGATTTGCATTGCGTACCTTATAAAGCACCATAACAAATAACATTGAAATATGTATTCAGTGCAAATACAGGGAATTGCGCATCAAAGATCAAAGGAGTACTATCATGGGTGTACCTTGTGACGTCGTACGTACAAAATACATGGAAATACAGGTATTTAATAAAGTAGTACTGTACAGCAGTACAGATTCGGACGGACATACGAAATTATACTAAATTTTTGATCTTATGTACGTACGGTTAATGTTATATGTAACCCTTTTAATGGTTAGGGTTAGGGTACGTGCTAGTATTGTCCTTTTTTCGAATTGAGGTTAGTAGGAAAGTAACTTTAGTTTGACGAATTTTTTTATTTTAAAACCGTACGTATTATCATGATTTCTACACGTCCATCCTCCGTACCTATCTATTACTTTGGGAATACCCATGAGTGATTTACCTATCACGGGGTGATTTACGGTAGTACCGTACGTACGTACTTATTGCACAACTCTGTAGCCTTCACTTATTTATTGGCGCGGGGTTGTACGTCAGACGCTGCAATAAGATAGTTATTGTATGGACGTATTGAATAACCCAGTTACACACGGGTTCATATTTAAATCTCGTGGTCTTCGATCACGGAATACGAACCATGTGTAACTAGGTTATTCACTACATACTCACACAAAAACTATAAATTTTTGGTACATTTTTTCTATAAATTTCTACTACTCGACAAATATTGGAAACTTTGTAAAAACAATACTTGATAGATATTATACAGAACTATAAAGATAAGTATTGCTTTTGCGAAGCTCAAAATATTGTTGAAGAGTAACAATTTGGTGGTTTGCTCCATGATTAAAAATTGACAAAATGTGTAACTATATGCGTGAAACGACATCTTTTGAGTTATTAATAATCTGATAAAAAAAAATTAACATTGTGTATTACCTTATATGTCAAATAATAAAACTTAAACAAATTGTTTTAGGTAAATCTAATTAACATACGTACGTACGTATGTGCATTCAATGACAGCTTGGGTAAATATGAGTACAGCATATATAAGTAGGTATATAAATAGTTTCATTTGAAGATATTCCAACAACTAGATGCAAGTTATCCTAGAATGCATAAATGGTGCTAATTAATTTACGTAAAAAAATAATATTATTACTAGAATTCAAATTGCGAAACATTATATTAATGTAGTTTTTTCAGCTATACACATAGAATAATTTGGATTCTTTCCTTTCAACGGATACTGGACTTAGCGTAATAAAGCCATTTGAGTGCCTCTAAAAACTATTGCAAACTAAACTGTGATTGAACCATATTTTCATTGCACAAGAATTTCAAAATTCCAAGGTCACTCAATAAACGATAAGTTATTAATAAACATATTAGAAAGGTTGTAAACACAATGTCTGAAAATTTGAAAGACAACATTTCCAAGCAAAAATTAAAAAATTTTTAATACGTACGGTAAATATTCAAATTGTCTGATATTATTTTTTAATAAGCCAGCACTAAAATTTTTAAAAAATTATAGAAATTAAAGAAATATACATTGAAATATTTAATTGCTTATTATATTTAAGTTACGCCCAAACTTAAAATACGTGCGTAATACAATTCACATCTATTTAAATTTCCTAAAATAAACCAATTTATAAATGCAAGCCCAATTCTGGTCTAAGTTTAAGCTTAAACTCTATAATGCAAGTTTTTCATATCGATATTATTTTCTAATTGAATGTTGGTAACAACGTTTGGGCCTATACAGGATACATTTAGAAAGGTATAACTGCGTAGTATGTAGTGAATAGAACTATAAACTTCTATTTGAATTAATAATTTAGAATTTTGGAACCAGTTTTTTTTCTCATAGGTTGAGTATATGACTGCGACAATCACAGCACCAAATTAGTCATGTGTACCGTAATTCAAAAAGGAAATTTAAACAATAAAGTCTTATTAGTATTATTGCTATTAACGGTAAAAATTTTTTTCTCGAGATGCTGGTGAAACAAAGATTAGATTTTTGCTATAATGAATAAACTTTAATCTTTCACTCTATAGACCTTTATTTGGCACTTTGCATTATGGTTTTACTAAATGAAAACGAAGAAACCTCACAAGTTATCTTGACAAATTTTGTTTACCTTGTTTTACATATATATGATTAATTGTACTAAACTTTCAAAGACCATACAACTCATGTGTTCTGGCGTTTTCTAAATCTAGCATGCTCGCAAGGTCACAATCTAGCACATCTGATCGTGGAAATATAATACACAATGAGACTTTACAATGACTAATTGTTAAAGTTTCCGTTTGAATTGCGGTGGTTCCCGAAACTATGCACATTACTAGTATACAAAACTCAATTTAGTTTTATTTTTTTAGAGGTTGGTCCATTGAGAAAATTTCGCCAGGACCTTATTAGATTACCCTTGATATTCGGGTAAATTAATTATGCTCATGAAGTCATATAATATTGGTTTTACCTGGACTTAATCATTACATGTTCTCGAAAACGTGTTCATTATTGTTCCTCACAAAAATTTTTTAATACTTTATATATTTAAATATATAAAAAAAGATTTAATGTTTTCACATAAAGAGAATATCTTAATAATTATGTTCTTATAACACCGAAAACATCGAATGTTGCAACCTGCACACTGCCAATTCAATTATTGGCGCTTGTTTATTACAGATTCTATTTCAATGTATGCTTAATGACTGGTTTTTATTGGCATACAAAAGAAAAAATATATCAATTTACAAGATATTGAATGAAAATAGAATAGAATATTTTATTTGTTACGATTTTAATGGATATTATGGGGTATCAAAGTTAACAAATTAGTGACTCATTTCGAAATAAATAGGATTTTCAATAGTACTTTTACTATGTTGTATTATAAATCGGAAAATAAAGTAAGATTCTCCCTAATAATAGGGTTTCAACCTTAAGGTTCAGGTTTCTGATTTCGAGTTAAATCATTGACGTATTTAATTCAAAATCAATGAACTATAATTCCCATTATATAATAATGATTTTGTTAAAATTTCTTTCGAAATCTTATCAAAAAACGTTTGCTTATTTTATTTCCGGATAACTCCTATTTCATTTTCTGATTTCTAAATTTCAAACGCTCACTTATTTTCAAAATTAGTTAACTCTGAAACCACCTAATAATTAAGTTCATTATTTTTATGTTTTGACAACGGCACGTACTGAATTTACAACAGCGATAGGACCGGTTTAATTGTCGCGTGTCGTAATTAACGACATTAACATTTTACTTGATGTTTATTTTCGGGTAATTTCTGGTTATTTCTAAGTTTATTTAAATTTACGAATTTCGATTTGTTGATTAATGCTTTGGTGTATCCTCGTGAGCCGCCACATTGCCCATTTTATCCAAAAAGGAAATTGTTTATTCCAACATTTTTATATAGTACTTGTGTTAGTGCTTGAGCGTTACGTATCAGTTCTGGTGCTGTTCCCCCAAAAATTTTTTATCGAATTCGTGTTGTATTTATAGAGAAAAAATATAGGGCTTTGTATTTTTTTAAGTAAATATTTGCAAATTTGCTTTGTTTATTTTGACAAATAACGGCAATGATTCATCTCACGTGAGTTTACTGCGTTCAATTTTTCATTTCTTGAACTGACCAAAATCTCAAACGTGGTTATTTATCATTGTGCCAATTCTGTAAATTGATTTTTGATTATAATTTGTGACACGTTTCGTGGCACTTAAGTATGTAGTGGTAATGACATGTATTATCAAACGTTAGGCATTTTATTTATTGGTTGGATTCTTACTCGTGATCCTCCACATTTCCTTTTAGACTAAAACAGAAAAAATTTTCTTATAAAAATTTTATAATTCTAGTGTGCGCTATATGAATTGTGCGTGCGGATTATCAATTCGTTCTGATTATGCCCCAAAATTTTTTTATCATATTCGGGTTGCATTTATAAGATTTTTAAGTTCGATGACTTTAGATTCCATAATAAGATGTATAGTAATAATGTACTGTATATTGTGAAATCAAGACGTCCAAAGTTATGTCTTGACTATGACATTCACAGTCTTCTACATAATAATATTGAACTCAATTAACTATTGTGTGTTATGCGTTCTACATATCTTTTATATTATTAACTTAGGTATAGATAACACTAATAACATGCATTGGTGAATCGCATGCTGTGTGTTCAAAGAATAATAATAAATTTGGCAACAGAACTTTTACAGTACTAACAATAGAAATCACTGAAAAGGAATCATGACAATTTTAATGCAAACTAACTCAAGCTTAACTACATATTATATTCATTAGAATAATAAGTTCTGCAACAGAATTTTGTTTAAAAACTCATAATAAAAAAATGATGATTCCAATGTAGACTCATCTTAATCAGAATAGCAGTAAGTCCTATAACAGAATTCTTTTAGTAATTTATGTGCAAATTAATTCACCTTAACCAATATTGTAGTCACCAGAATAGCGAGTAAGTTCTGTAACAGAATTTTTAATTCATGATAAAATTATAACAATTCCAATGCAAACTAACTTACCTTAACACCAAAATAGTGAGTAGCTTCTGTAATAAAATTATTTAAAGTAGAGTGTATGATAATTTCAATACAAATTAACCACACATTGTAATCTCTGGAATGGCAAGTTCTGTAAAAGAAATATTTACAATAACTCAATAGAAATCATAGTAATTTTAGTACAAACTAACCCAATATTAACTAAAATTAAGATTACTGGAATAATGAGTAAATTCTGTAATGGAATTTTGTCTACAATAACCAACAATAAACAAAAGTCATAATAATGCTAATATAAACTCATTTAATCAGAATAGCAAGCAAGTTTAGTAACATAATTTTTTCATACTTATGAATAAATCATTATGATCATTAGTATAATTATTCTTTGGTTAAAATTTTTTTAAAATTTATATATTTTTGGCTTATAAGCAAGTTAAATTTTTTGTTCTATAATTTAAATATAAATTATAAAAAAATATAATCTTTATTTCCAAATTTCATAAAAAAAATTTTTATTTAAATATATTAATTTTAAAAAAATAGATAGAGATATTTTTATAATAAAATTCAGGGCAAAATTGGCTTGAATTTCAAATTGTTTAAGAGATAACTGAGAAATCAGAAATAAGTATTCAGGAAATTTAGAAATATTTAGAAATTTAAAAGGGCTTTACATAGATTTCTTATTACAAAAAATTATTAATTGGGATATCATGTAAACAATCAAATGGAATAGTAACTTTTGATGATAAAATATACAAACTAGAATGCAAGTGCTGTAACAGTAATGATAAAAATTAAAATTTTAATACAAGCTTACTATCCTTAATCACATAAAATTAAGATGATTTTAGGTGCAAACTACCTCCATGATGGAAATAATAATTATTGTTCTACTTGCTACAATTTAGTGAAACAGGCTCAACCTTAACCAATTTTATAGTGCCAAAATAACAAGTTTTATAATACAGTATCTTATAGTAGAATTACAATAATTCTAATATAATAATTTCAGTACAAACAAATTTAACCATATACTATAGTCACCAAAATTGCAAGTAAGCTTTGTAACAAAATTCCTATAGTAACTCATTATAGAAATTACAATAACTCTAATGCAAACTAATTTAAACTTAACTACATAGAAACAAACAATTCTATTACAAATTAATCTTAATTATTTGTGGTCACCAGAATAGCAAGTAGGTTCTATAACAGAATTTTTTATATATCATAGTAGAAATCATGAAAATTCTAATGCAAACTCATATGACCTTAACCATATACTTCAGTTATTGGAATAGCAAATAAGATCAATAAAAGAATATTTACTATAGCTTATGATAAAAATTATAACAATATCAATACAAACTAACTTCCAACTATTTATATTATATTATCACTCTTTTTAGTGAATGAACTAATAAAATATTCAAAATCATTCTGTCAAAATCATTCTTTGTAGCATATAGATATCATACCTGAGAAATCCTTTGATCTCTTCTTAAAAATTTTATTAGAGCTCTCTAATTTATATCAAACCTTCAGCATTACTAAGCCAGTTAAACAATAACTATTTTGATATCATAAATATGATTACTAAAGGGGTGCTAGCAGTGCTCCCACTTACACTTGTAATATATAAAAAAATAATTCAAACTTCTTGATTATTTGATATTATATTTACAACTTAATCACTTCTTACTAATCAATACAATTATATAAAAAGCTCCCTTAGCATTACATTTTTAACCTTGTTATTGAACAAAAACAAATTTACATAATTTTTATGTGATGATACATGACGATTAAGATATTTCCTTTTTTAACTTCAATAAATTCCGACACTATATCTGATATGCAACTTATCAAATTTATTTATATTTATATAAGTTACATAATTAATCATAAAAAATAATTGATCAAGGATAACTATAGATTAGGACCTAGCGGAATGTTCCAAGTTTGATTTAATTTGAAAATCAAAACTTTATTGCCAACTTATTGTTAACCGAGCTTTCTAGATATATTTTTGTACAAATGTTCTGAAATATCACAAAATATCACATGTCTTTGAAATTGACTTTTGAACATCGCTCAAATGATTGCAATTATCATGATTATAATATTACGCGGTGAATGATTAACTTTAAATTGATGAATATTTTTTCGTGTTTTCAATTTCGTAAAAACTATATATACAACATGTCTATGTTTAACAATCTTATTTTATTGGGCAGTCGAACATAAACAATAAAAAAAGGCAGGCAGTCTACTTATTTCGTGTAAGTTCAATAAAATATGCACTACCAGATTGAATGTTATTCTCAAACGCCTCCATGTCTTACAGGATGCTATAATTGTGATAAAGTCAAAAAAGAAGTTGACATTAAAACCATTAAGTTACTTAACTGAAATTTAATATTCGCGTTTCGCACCGGCTAATTAATCTATACATTGTCTGATTTTACTAAACCACATCATTAAATTCTTTTCTCTCCATACTCTGAGTTTATCAGAAAAAAGATAAAAAATCGTTATCACTGTTTGGCACGACGGGATGATTAAACAAAATGACTTTCCGATTGAGATAAGTATATATAAGGCTAAATGCAATGATTAGATATTTGTGCTCAAAGAGTTAAAAGAGTTAGCGACAACTCAAGAAATATTGAAGGTAATACTGATATTGCAAAATATTTCACATTCTAACGTCGTTAACTATTAAATTTATGGTATAATAAACTGTGATAATCTGCTTTTATTGGTTAGTTATTTACACTATTTTAGATTATCTAAACTTGCGTTAATTAATTGCGATATGGTAAACTTATGTACCTTTCCAAGATATTTTTAAAAATATTTATTTAATTAATTCTAGATAAAAATTTAGGACGTTGATCACTGGTGTTCAACATCACATGTGTTTTGGTCAATCAAAATTAGGGTGTCCAGGATTATGCGATGCGATGAGGTAAATTATGCGATTTGACCGAGATCAATTATGCGATGAATGCGAAATAAATTTAAAATTATGCGAAATATTTAAATAGATTATGTGATCTTTATAGTGTTATACTATATATACTAATATACTATTCTCGGAATTATTCGGTTATTGACAAAAAATTTGCCTCTACCTTGCTTCGTATTTTCAGTTCGTTTATTTTCTACATCGGAACTTTACGGAATTCTTTTCCGCATTAGCTATCATATAGCAAAAATTCGTATCTACCAATCATATTTGAGGCACGTACCCTGAATGCTTTTTTTTGCTTAATTATGCAAAGCATATGCGATGCGAAAAAATGGTCAATTATGCACATAGCATAGCATTGCATAATCCTGGACACCCTAATCAAAATTCATGAAATCGTGTAATATGAAGATCAGGTGTAACTCTTCGAATTGTCTATATCGAAAAATTCTGTCTAAGAAACTTATCTTCACGTTCTAACAAAAAAAATTCCTAGCAAAATTTTGGTATATGCTAACCCAAACCCAAACCCTAACACGAACTCTAACCCTAACCCTAATGCAAAAATATTTTTTGTATATTATAATTTGTATTTACTGGTGTTGAATACCACTGGTGTGATATTAATTTATAGCATACAGCAAACATTTTAGTTTATGAAGGAAGAATGATAATTGCTGATTTTTGTTGATCCCTGTGCACAGCGATTCTCATATAATAAAGTTACTAGCGTATCTCGCGTTTCTTACGCAACGCATTTAGGTATTTATACTTATTGACTAAATCTCAATAAATAATTGTGCAAAAGGTATTAAGATGTTCACATTTTTTAGTGGGTCTCTTATTATTTATATAAATTACTTGCAAATAATTATTTATAAACATTGTAGTTTGCAAAATTCTGTGAATTGTTAAAAAAAAAAAGAAGTAATCACTCGATTAATAGATTATTGATCTCATAAACTACTTCGATACCATTATGTAAAAAATTTCATGTCTGCGGTAGCTTTAAGAAATCAGATAGCACCAATCTTTTGATTAATTTCCTTTGAGAAGCTGCAACGAAGTGACAAAGCAATCATTATCGCGAGTTTAGATGACTTTATTGGACCAAATGTTCAATCTGTCATTTTCAGACTTTATAAGAGTTTTATTTATTGTTATGCTAATGATTTGATAATATCATGTTGATTGTAGGTATTTTCTATTTTATACTATTGAAATTGAGTTACTATAGTGATTTCTGGAATCGAGTTACTATAGTTATTAGAATACAAGTAAGGAAGAAAAGGTAATCATAGCATGTAATAAGAAGTGTAAGAAAGCAAGGATATTTAAAGACATTTGTCTAGTACATAGAAGAGATTATTTTCTTTATCTTGTAGTGAAGACTGGTTTTAATATTCTACACTTCTCTTTGTGACTTATAAATTAAAGGCAATACAAGGAAAGGCCTTGTGTTTACTGCAGTTGTTATAGCAGTACAAAGATATTATGTTGGTAACTATAGTAATAGGCAATGGTTTCATGTTGTGATTAAATCCTGCAGCTGCAATCGCAGTGCAAGAACTTCATATTGTGATTAGGCACTATGGCTGTATTATTAGTAGTGCAAGACCTCATGCTGTAAATATACTTTATAACTATAATAGTAGTGCAAGACCTCATACTGTAAATATACTTTATGACTATAATAGTAGCAATAGGACCTCATATTTGTGTTTAGACCCTGTGAACCTCATATTATGATTAAACTCTGTTGCATCTAGTATTGGCACATGACCAGATTATAACAGGTCATATTACTAAGTTCAATTATCTGTTGAGTGTACTTATCCTGTACCCAGTGTAGAGGCTTTTATCCTATGCCTGAAGGGTATAAGTTTTTACCAGTACTGCCTAAATATGGTTAGTCCAAATATTAAAAATTTCAAAATTTTGAAGTTTTTTTTTTATTATATACTGTATTATTAAAAACAATTTTTTTATTAAAAAAATATTAAGTAGTAAAAAGTACAAAAAAAAACACAATCAACAAGAAGCAAATAATAACAAAAAGCACCAAAAACAGCAATCAAAAACACCAAGCAATGACCAAATAATAGCCAAAAGCACCAACAATGCTATAACCAAAAGCACTACCAAACAATGTAAAGCACACCAAACAATGACCAAAAGCACCACCAAACAATGACCAAAAGCATCACCAAATAATGATCAAAAGCACCAACAAATAACAACAAAAAGCACTACCAAACTATACCAAAAGTACTACTATACTATGTCCAAAAATACCACCAAACTACAATATAAAGTACCACCAAATGATGACCAAAAGCATGACCAAAGGCACCACTAAATGATGACCAAAGGTGCCACCAAATTAAAACCAAAGGTACTACTAAACAACAATAAAAAACACTACCAAAGGATGATGAAAGCAACACAAAAGAGCAAAAGCACTGCAAGGATAATAATAAAAGGACAAAAAATACTACACAACAATGATAACAAAGGCACCATAAAAATAATGACAAAAATATATGATTCTATATTGATCAGTTTTTTTTTTTTTAGTGTGAGGTCATGCCTCGAAGACTTTTTATTAAGTATATGTTTGTATATATTATGTAATACAATGTTATACTATATTTAAGTACTACAGACTCAGACATTTTTAACTATCTGTGACCTAAACCTACTAGAGCTTTCTATACCCATCTTTTTATAACCTGAATTTTTGAACTACTCTTTATTTTGTCATTTTGCTACTTACTATATTTACTGCTTTTCTCATATTGCCAATTCTATACTTCCAAATAGGTGCAAGGGCCTTGCCCAAATGATCGTAACCTCATGGTTACTTTCTAAACCTTGGTGTCCTACTAGTATACCTTTAGTGCTGCCGCTACCAAGTTTGTATCTCAAGCTATCTCTTAAATGCTGCTATAAGCTAGTCTGTATCTCAAGCCACTACCTTCCCTTAGTAGTGGGACAAAGCTAGGCTTTATCCACTACTCTCAGTAATCTATCATATATTGCTATAGTATGCTATCTGGATTGGTTAGTGAATACTTCCCCTAAAGGGGGTTGTCTAAAGTGAAGACAAATCATGTGATCAACTGCTAATCAAATTATAGATTTGATAATCTTTGGCAAAGCAAAAATGAAAGAGAAGTGAAAACCTTGAAAAATACAAAAAACAGAAGTCTAAACCTACCTTGACATGTTAATCAAAAATGTCAGGAAGGCAATTTTGCTTATATGTATTTATCTAAAACTAGTAATGTGAGTTGGTAGCTACCGGTAGGAATCTACCACTAGTATCTACCATTAGATAACAGAAGATACCATTAGATAAATTATATGCAAGATAGATACCAATAAAATAATAAAATAAAATTTTTAAATTATATAATGCATTAATAAATATTGAAAGTATATGATTTGTCAAATAAATTTTATTTATCATGTGACTAGTAGATCTACCAGTAGTGGTAGCTACCGGTAGCCAGTGTTGTACATTTTTACTGTTCCAGCCTTTTTTTGCCATGTCCCAATGTCCCAACGTCCCAGCGTCCCAAGCAGTATTTAAAATAGGAATTTTAATTTACCAGTACATGCACCTGTTATATAAAAAATACTGGTTCAAAAAAAAAAACCTGCATTAGTAGAAAATAATCATCAGATCACTGGGGGTACATAGATGCATGCACTGGTTACTTCATAAAATTCTGGATTATGCACCGTTTGTTGCACAACCCAATTTTAAAATAACAGTATATGCAATATAAAAAACCATAGATCCAGATTTTTATCATGCTATTTTATACACTGGTTCCAAGTGTCCCAACTATGTCCCAAGCCTTAATAATTAATAAATTAATTTAAAAAATATATATAATTATATATTTTTTTAGGTGCTGAACACATTTTTAAAAAAATTAAATTAAATTATTTTAATAAAAAAAAATTTTAAGTAATTTCAATTTATAAAATTGTTACAGAATGTCCCAAAATGTCTCAACATATGTCCCAACTGTCCCATGTACAACACTGCCAGGAGCTACCACCTACTAGTAGACACTGGAAAGAATATGCCACATTGGTAGAATTCATATCACTACCTAAAACCTAATCAAACCCTAATATAGGATGACTCTAACCCTAAAGTTAATTGGAAAAATTATTAAATATGAGTTGTCTCTGCTTTAGACGTCCCTTCTAAAAGTAGATAAGCACCAGCTATGTTGCATAACTGGCCTAAGTGAGAACCATCCCTATTCTTAGCAAGCTAGCTCTCACTTCTCTGATATGACACAGCTACTCCCAACTGAATTTCATAATACATTTTTGTACTACTTCCAACTTCTTGTAGTGTAGTTGGTATTTTACTATTGGTTAAGCCAGGGAACTTTATTTCATAATATTGATCAGTTTAATTTAATTTATAAGCATAGTTATATAACAAATACAGGATAAGACCCTCTACCCAGATATAGATTAAGTTTTCTCTTATCTGTTATGACCTGTCATATGCCAATACTGAGTTATATTAATAGTAGTACAAAAATTTTATATTGTAATTAGTACTATGGTTATAGTTAAAGTGCAGGGGGTCCTTATATTGTAATTAAAGTATTATGACTATAGTAATAGTACAAATACCTTATATAAGAACCTCATATTAGTAATTAGATACTGCAGCTGCATATTGTTGTAGTGATGACTAATACCTTTGTATTTGTATTGCTAGGGTTAGATATAATCACAGGTAGCCAGAATATAACTTTGTGCATAAATAGTGTTACAAAAAATTTGTATAATTTTTTTCTGTTATTATAACTTTTCTCTATAGTAGTTTGTATATTTGTATAATTTTTCTTTTTTAATAAAAGGCTTAGTGTATACAATAGTTCTGAACTACAGATTTTGGTTTTGAACCCTCTATAGTGGTTTGAAACTATAGATTTTGGTCTAGAACTATAGATTTTGGTTTGAGACCACAGGTCTTGGTTTTAGACCTAATCATTTAGAATATATAAATATGATAGCTAAACTTAGAGAATTAATAGACAATATACAAAATTAATAATAATAAATAAAATAATAGAATTCTTTGCTCTGACTAAATAGCTAATTAAATAATATTCCTTAATAATTGTTATTATTTATTCTAAATCCCTAATGAACATTTATTTTGCATAATCTATACTTAGGGAGCTTCCAGAAATTAGCTGATTTCTGGTGGGTTGGGTGGGTCAGCTGAAGTATCAGGTGTTATTCCAGCAAAATTTTATGATTCTAGCTAAAGTTGCAAAATTATTTTTGACCAAAATTATAGAATTATTAATAATATTTAATAATTAATAACTTTTGATCTACTGGACCAAATTTGATGATTCAACTACCAAAATGATCCTCTCAAAAAGAGGATTCTAGAGAGCCCAAAATTGTTAAAATCTAAACACAGGATCCTGTAATCGGAATAGATTTGTGTTACTATAAAGTTCTATAATTTATTGAATAATTATAACCCATTTATAGTAACACAAATTTATTTTGATCTTAGGATCCTGTGATTGGATTTTAACGATTTTGAGCTTGTTAGAATCCTCTCATTGAGAGGATTATTATGGTAGTAAAATCATCAAAATCAGCCCAGTAGATTAGAAGTTATTAACAGTTAAATATTAAATTTTAATTGTTATAACTTCTGGTCAACTGGGCTGATTTCAATGATTTTACAAAATGATCTTCTCGATGAGAGGATTCTAACAAGCCCAAAATTGTTAAAATACAATTACAGGATCCTATGATCGAAATAAATTTGTGTTACAATAAATGAGTTATAAATATTTAATAAGGGGGCATCCATAAATAACATTATACAAGAGGGGGTTGGACGAACGATAACGTTTTCTCAATAAGTAGAGGAGGGTCAAAAAAATATAACATAATTTTTTTAGAAAAAATTGGCTAAAAATTGAACCAGTGGTCCAAATTTAATGATTTTGGTACCATTCGATTCATCTCAGTGAGAGAAGTCGAATGGTACCAGTTTTATTTTATTTAGATCACTGAATCAAATTTTATTGGCCAAATACTATTGGTTATTATGTTTTCTTATAAAATTACTATAAAATCAATAGTTTTTTGTTAATAACTATTGATCCAGTGATCCAAATGAAATGATTTTGGTATAATTAGTTCGCCTCACTGAGACGAATTGAATGGTACCTAAATCATCCAAATCGGATCACAGTGCCACAATATATTCAAGTTTTTATACAATTTTATATATAAACATACGGATTTTGAAAAATTTTTTTATATCATAGAGGGGGTCCAGCACTACTATAAGGGGGTACATAACGTTATTTATGGATGCCCTCTAAATTATAGAACTTTTATAGTAACACAAATCTATTCCAATCACAGGACCCTGTGATTGGATTTTAACAATTTTGGGCTCACTAAAATCCTCTTGTTGAGAGGATCATTTTGGTAGTTGAATTATCAAATTTGGTTTAGTTGATCAAAAGTTATTTACTATTAAATATTATATTTAACTTTTTAATAATCGTAAAATATAATTGGCTAATTGGGGTATCAGGTGTGGGTAGGTGGGGGTAGGCTCATAATAAACAAAAATCAGCTGATTTCTGGAAGCTCCCTTACAACCTGAGCTAATTTGATCTCATGTTAGCCAAGCCTTTCCCACAATTGTAACAATGGCATGAAAATTGATGCATAAATATCATCAGAAAATAAATATGGAGCAGATCTGTAAAAATCTGTAACTCTAGAAAATTTTAACAAATTTTGTAATAACCTGTAACCTAGTGGTTGAACCTCAATAATTTTGGTACCATTCTATTCATTTTAACAAATTGAATTGAATGATACCAAAATCATTAAATTTTAATCACTATATTACAAAAAAATCCTATTTAAATAAATGTTATAAATATCGAATTATTTTACTAATAGTAGGCCAAATTTAATAATTTTGGTGAGTTGGTTCGTATGGCAGTGTTGTACATAGAACAATTTTGGACAATTTTGAACATTTTTTCAAATTAAAATTATTTAAAATTTTATTAAGATAATCTATTTTAATTTTTTTACCAATGAGTCCAGCATCTAAAAAAATATATAATTATATGTTTTTTAAATTATTTTATTGATTAGTTAAACATAGGACATAGGCTTGGATGATTTTGAACAATCTTGGACATTGGACATTTTATATAGTGTGGACATGTTCCATGTACAATACTGCGTATAGTACCAAAAACATTAACATTGAATCACTAGTTAACAAGATATTTGCAAAAAATTTTGTAGTACAGTTCTGTACAGAAATTTAAAAAAGAATAGCAGGTACCAAAAAATAGGTCTATATAATTTCACCAACAATCAACTCACTGACACCCCACTTTACTGACAATTAATTTACCAATAGGCTTGTTTTACAAACAACTAGTTCACTAATACTTAACTTACAGACAAGCTGACTTAACTAACATGCTTGTTTTGTCAACAATTAACTTACCAATTGTATATTTTACTAACAAATTAATTTACAAATAGCTTATTTTAACAACAATATAATTTACAAATAGTATGTTTTACTAATAGTATATTTTCATTATGCAAAACAAAAAAATTAACTTTGCATAACCTAAAATGGGTTGGGTCA
Source organism: Gigaspora rosea (assembly GCA_003550325.1). Taxonomy (NCBI): domain Eukaryota; kingdom Fungi; phylum Glomeromycota; class Glomeromycetes; order Diversisporales; family Gigasporaceae; genus Gigaspora; species Gigaspora rosea. The sequence goes on from QKWP01000943.1 coordinate 28,101, forward strand.
AATCTGACAGTTTATAATTCTAACAAAAAAGTCCTAACAATCAAAATTCTAACAATCAAAAAAGTTTTACTTAAAGAATTTTACTATAAAATCGCCTAAATACAAACCATAATCTAGGTGCTTACCCTAACTCTAACCTAAGCACTCAAACTAACCCAAATCAAATTTAATTTTTTTGTGTAGGGATTGTTAGGATTTTTTTTGTCGATTTTGACTAGCCTAAATAAAAAAAGCAAAAATATACAAAAACTAGCATTTAAATCTTGATGCACTGATTAAACATGATAGGAATGAAATTTTATATATAATAAACATTATTCTAATCCTATAGTCTCTAATACTAAGGCCCTAACTCTAAATTTTTATTTCATATACTTAGTTATTTACAAAATTAAATTTTGTATTACCTATACAAATAAGTTAATGTGCTATCAGTGAAATATAGTGTTGATAAATTATATTGTTATCAAAATAAGCTTGTTGATAAATCAATTAGGCAGTAAAATATACTATTGGTAAATTAATTGTCAACAAAATAAGCTTGTCAGTTAAGTTAGCTTGTCTTTAAGTTGAGTATCAGTAAACTAGTCATTAGTAAGACAAGCCTATTGGTAAATTGATTGTCAATAAAGTGGGGTGTTAGTGTGGTGATTATTAGTGAAGCAAGTCATACTGACAAAAAATATACCCTATATATATAAAAAAGTAGATTGGTAAAAAAAATAAAGAAAAAACTAATATATATAAAAAAAAATATATTATTATTTTTGAATAGAATGCCTTATATTTGTTAACTTATATCGTGGTATAGCTGGACCAGTCCAGTGAAGATTACTAGAACTGGTAGGGTTACTGGAACTAACTAGATATAACTGGAACATATATAGGTTGCAGTAATAAGTTGTTACTAGACCCTTCCAGTTACATTTTTTTACCACTGGATGGAAGTTCAAGTAAGGTTTAGTGAGGTCCAGGGCGTCCAGTGGATCTGGCAAGTCAAAAAAAATTAACTTTGATTGGACCCGTTTAAAAAACGCGATCTGGGTCACCCGACAGGTGGACCTGCAGGTCACCCAGGTGATCACCTGGATTTATCGAGTGTCCTGTTTAACCCAGATCACCCAGGTTTATTGGGTGACCCATTTAACCCGGAGCATAGAGGGCTTTCAAAGTAAAAAATCATTAATAAAAGAACATCAAAATTATAAATTTTTATTCATAATGATAACATTTAATGCTTGGATCTCAATAGTTATTATCAATTGCGTATCTGGTTAAACTTAATTTAAATAATAATATCTTTAAGCTTAACAATTTATTGATACAATTACATATATAGATAACCTTTATTGATTAAATTGCTTGCTAACTAGTATGTACAGTTAAATAATTTAACCAAAACAATAATTTAATAAATTATAGAACCGTCAATTATTAATTGATAGAATATACACTCATAGAGAGCATAAACAGTATGAATAAAAAACCCAAAACTAACTATAGAAACATTGTACATAATCGTATATCTTCTATACTATTCTATATTTAATATGCTATAACTCTTAAAACTTGATCAAATAAACTATTAGCAATACTGTTTGAATTGTTATTTGTAAATTAATAAGTTAAAAAAAAATAGTAATACTTATTAGTCAAAGTGTAATTTACCTTATCAATTGCTGAATTGCTTTAGCCTATATGACAAAAGTACAACACATAACTAACTTCCGAATTACTTCTCTGTTCTCTGAATTATTTTTACTATATATAATATGAGAAGTGTAGTTTCTGAATATATATTCGGTTTCATTCTACAATCCGCATACAATTCATATAAAATCAGATGATATATGCAATGTATATATAATAATAAAACAAAAATTTAATCTTAATTTTCAACCTATTACAATCTAGAAGCTCTTTTTTTAGATCATTCTTTTCATTAAACTTGTTTTTTACAAACAATATAAATATAGCTACCATCTTATTAAAAAATGCACCTATTGTAGTTAATAAGGAGAATGATGTAAGTAGGCAGATAAATAAGCCTATTTATATGAAGGTCCAGTATAATGATGGACAGATTCAATATACAGAACAGACTATGGATACCTGTGCAGTTATAAGAACTAAGTCTAAAATAGTGAGCAACCTTATAAAAGGTACAAACAGCTCCTCAGATAACATTATATCATATCACTCTGAAAAAAACCTACTATAATTTATTCTTACAAAATCATAACCTCTTTTTATTACCAAAATTACAAACTCTTAAATCTTTTACTAAACATTTGCTCAAACAATCCTTTTAAAATATTTATAAATATAATTATATTAGAGACCCATGTATATCTTAGTACTAAAGATAAACTTCTTCCAAATCATGTTTTACTACCACCTAACCAATTTTCTATCTATTATAACTAACCTATTAAATCTTTACATAAAAACTACCAAGAAAAAATCTTTTTTCTTTTGCAACAACTTTCCAATTAGATAAATCTATATTCTCAAAATCAACTCTTAACCTTAATATTGCTACAGGACTTCAAAATATATATAGATAGGTCAGATTAATTATAAAATTACCAAAAATAGGGGCCGTCTAAAGCCAGGTGCATTCACGTGATAGAAAACCAATCAAATTATAAAATTTGATCTTTACAGATCAGCCCGATGAGACAAAAACAAAGAAAAAAGTGAAAAATGCTGAAAATACAAAAAATGAGTCTAAACCTGTCTAGAAACATTAATAAAAATATCGTGAAGACAATTTTACTTATAAGCCAAGTCCTAACCCTAACCCATAACTAACCCTTATCCTAATTTTAATTAAATAGTCAAAAACATATAAATGCACCTGGTTTTAGCCATCCCTCAAAAATAGAAGATCTGCAGAAAAAATAACAAAAAGAAGCAAAATTACTATACATTGGGAAAATAAAAACATTAATAATCTGTAATGATCTTCAAATTTATCAAATAAGTGCAGAATCTTGTTTAAAAAATTGCAAAAATCTTCAAAATTTAGATTTTTGCAGTTCTTCGCAGATTTTTTGCCAAAAATCTGTGCAAATATTTAAAAAGTATAATCTTTGCAGATTATAATAGGCGCTACCTATTATAATCTGTGATAATCTCCAAAATTATAATTTTAATACTTACCGAACACGAGAAAATCAATAAACAAAACAAACCAAAAATAAATAAATAAAGTAAAAAAACATAGTTTTTTATTCACTTTTTTTTATATTATTTTTTTATTCCGATTTTTTTATTTAAAATTCGAAATAACACAATAGTGCACAAAGGTGGGAATTAAAGTAAATTTCTGGTTATAAGAAATAACTGGAATTTACTTTTTATTTCCCACGTACTTATAATTTTAAACGGTGTTTATTTTAATTTTTTTATTGTGTTTTTTTTTTATATTAATTATTAATGATATTGGTTATTTTTTATATTAATTATTAATGATATCAGTTTTTTTTTATTTAAATTAATTTATCTTTTTTTTTAATTTTATCTTTTTTTTTAATTTTATCTTTTTTTTTAATTTTATCTTTTTTTTTAATTTTTTCTTTTTTTTTAATTTTATCTTTTTTTTTAATTTTATCTTTTTTTTTAATTTTATCACTTAATTTGTTATGCAGGCATATTTGCCTGCGCAAATTTTAAAATTTTAAATTTTTTAAATAAAATCTTAAATATAATTTTAGCTATATACTTTCTAAGTAAAAAATATAATATTAGTTCTGTTTTATCAAATTTATTATAAAATTTTTTTAAAATTATTAAAAAACTTTGGTGTAATAAAAGTTTAAAGTTTTTGTTTTGGAACTTTTACTATAGAATTTTTTCTTTAGATTTTCTCAAATTTTATATGTTCCTGTCTATAAAAAAAATTTTCACTTCTAATACAAGTCCTAATTTTTACAAGTAAATCATCTAAAGTCAAATAATGAAAGTTGTCATCCTTTATATAAACTACAAAGTTGTATAAAAAACTATATTTTTAAAAGCAATATTTAAAGTATTCGCCAAGATATTGTAAAATATTTTTTTGGTTAAAAAATTTCTTTAAAATTTAATATTTTCAGCTTATAAGCAACATAAACTTTTTGTCTTATAATATAAGTTTAAATAATTTAAAAATATAATCCTTGTTCTTAAATATTATAATAACAAATTTTATTTAAATATCTTAAATAATTAAAAAACTAGATCAGAGGTATATTTATAGTAATTATACAGGCAAATTTGCCTGTGAACCTCTACAAAATAAGGGATCAGATTTTTTTATTTTTTTATTCTTTTATTTTTTATTTTTTTAAATTTTTTTTTAATTTTTTTATTTTACTTTTTTTTTTATTTTAAATTAACAGTTTTTTTTTTATTTTAAATTGTACTTATTTTTTTTATTTTTAAACAGGATCTTTTTTTTATAATTTTTATATAGTTTTCTTTTTTTTATTTAATTTAATTTCATTTTTAATTTTATTTTTTTTTATTTTTTAATATTTTTTTCATCATTTTTTTTCTATTCTTTTAATTTTTTATTTATTATTTATTTTTAATTTTTAATTTTTAATTTTTTTAATACATTTGTTTTTTTTTATTTAAATTTTTTTTTAAATGATTTTTTTTTTAATTTTTACTTAAATATATTTTTTATTTTTTATTTAATTTTTTTTATTTTCTATTTATATTGATTTTTTTATAATTTTATTATGTTATTTATTTTATTTATTTTTTTACTTATTTAATTTTTTTATTTTTATTTAAATATATTTTTTATTTTTTATTATTTAATAATTTATTTAAATATTTATTATTATTTATCGTACTATATGTACCTCCTATATGATTAGCCAATCATTTTTCTGATTGGTGATCATACTGTATCAAATATAAATATATTTTTTTTTCTATTTTTTTTTTATTTTTCTATTAAAAGCCGTTAAGCTGTCAATGTTGTTGAAGCCCGGAGACACTAGAACTTGTACAAAGATAAGTTTCAAGTTTTTTCTTTATTTGTTAATTAATTTATTTATTATTATTAACTTCTTTTGTCTTTTTTTCCAGGTATGTGGTTAAGCTTTCATCTTGGAGTCAATGGAAATTTTATTGTTAGAGTTTGTGGCTTCCGTTCTTTCAGTCTCTAGGCTTGCGCTTGACCACTTTTTTTTCCTCTTAGGTATGTTTATTGATCTTTGTTAGAGCAAGTGATTTTGTCTTTCTTTTGGTTTCACTTGCTAAAGTTTTTTTCTTTTTCTTTAGATATGCAGTTGAGTCTTCGTCGTTGGAGTCGATGTAAATTCAGTTTCGGGTATGTAGTTAAATTGTCGCCGAATTTTGTGCTTCTGTTTTTCGGTCTCTTTAATTTGTATTTATTTCTTCCAGGCATGTAGTTGAACCTTTCGTCATTGGAATCAGTAGAAATTCATTGTTGAAGTTTGTAACTTTTGTATTTTAGATCAGGTATGTAGTTGAATTGTCATTGAATTTTTTTCTTTCATTTTTGTTTTCTTCGCTATGGGTTTTGCGGTTTCGTCTATTTAGTTCCCTTTGATTCGCATTTGACTACCATTTATTTTTTCTTTTAAGTAGATAGTCTATCATCTATATCATTGTTGGAGGCGGTGTAAACTTCGTTGTTTTTCGGTTTCAGATATGTAGTTGAATTGTTGTTTCCTTTGTTGTGGGTTTTGCATTTCTATATTGTTTATACTCTTTTAATTATCAAATTTATGTACTTAATTCCTTGCATTATTATTGCGACTTGGTGACTTCATAATTTATGCGTCAGCGAAATTCTGAGATCACAGACTTGATCACTAAATCAAATTATAGTTTGAATCACGGGCTTCGGATAGGACTTGGTCTGTTATAGCTGGTGTTTTCACTTTTACTGGTTCGTATTATTTCCTAATATCTTCGTGACGATTCTTAGAGCTAATACTAGGGACAGAGTAGGGTTAGAAAAAGGTTATGAGGTTATGATAGCAAAGGATAAGTATAAGAGTTAGAATAGCGCATAGGTTAGGGTTAGGGTAGCGTAAGATTAGCATAAGAGCTAAAGGGATTAGAGTTAGGGTAGTACAAGATTAGTGTAAGGGTTAGAGTAGCGCAAATTAGTGTAGGAGCTAAAGGGTTAGGGTAATGCGAGATTAGTATAAGATATCTATGATATTATATATATATATAAAATAAAAATATGTTAAATAAAAATATATAAATAAATAAATATAAATAAAATATTTTTTATAATTTTATTTGTTTTTAATTAGTGAATTTACCCTGAGTAATTTTAAATTTTGGCCTGAATTAAGCTTTAATTCGGGCTATTACACTTTTTATTATTTGGGCTTGGTGCTACAAAAAGGAAGTAAATTGACAATTTTTCAAAAATAATTTTTTTTATACAAATCAATTTAAAATAAGATTTGGAACATTTTTTACTTAAAACACAAAAACAGTTATATTAATAAAATTTTGTAGTATAGCTCTTTAAAGTTGGTATTTTCTTATAATTTATACATATTGGCTAACCCAAAGAATTGCGGATATCTCTTGATCTACTGGCTCGTTTTGATAGCTAAATAATTCAAAACGGACTAGTAGATCAAGAGATATCAGCAATTCTTTGGAATAGCCTATATAAACATAAAAATTGATTTTCTGAAGATCTCTTGTTTTGTCAATTTACCCCCTTTTCACAGCACCAAGCCCATTTAATAAAATTCTGTGCAGATTTATATATTTCTAAAATTTGCGCAGAATTTGTTAAAAATTTTTCTCCATCTATTTGTGTGGAGTCACAGATCTTTGCAGGTTTTTGATTACTATTGGGTTTTAAAAATCTGTGCAAATCTGCACCTAAAAAATTTTTCCGATGTAAATAGAAAAGATTTGCATAAAAACACTAAAAATAAGCAAACTAATACCTAACCTATCTATGTATATTTTAGGGTCCTATTGCTATAAACAATGTTTAAGGCTACAATACTTTTCTCAAAAGACAATTTTGAAAAGAATTCTGCTTTTCTAACAATATTCGAATTTGTAGCATAACTGAAACCAAACTTGCTGAGTCTAAACTCAAAAAGTTTTTTAACAACAAGCAAATTCACATATTTTTGGTTTGTTTAAACAACTCTGCTGAAAGCACTGGCATTATAGTTAATAACTTTATAAAATTCTATATCCTAATATAATTATATATTTTGAAAGAACAGTTGCAATTGATCTGTTCTTTAAATATGATTTTAAATTTAATTATTTCTGTATACTTCTTTTCAACTAACCAACAAATATAAAACCTTATCTTAGATGATTTTAATACATTCCCTTTTTAATTAATAACTCTACTGCCAAAACTAAACTTCTTTTTTATTTTTATTACAATAGCATGTATGATCTGGCTGATCATACTAACAATACCCAATACATCTGGTAGCATAGTAATTTAAGCAGCAATATTGATTATATATGGGCACATGATACAATAATACTATACCTTATAGATTTTTTACTTAATCACTCCTATCCAGTATTGTCACGGAACAGCTTTGGACAATGATTTGGATAATTTTGGACAATTTTGGACACTTAAAATTTTATTAAGATAACCTATTTTAATTTTAACTAGAATGTGTTTAGTACCTAAAAAAATATATAGCTATATATTTTTTAGATAAATTTATTAATTATTAAAGCCTGGACAAGCTTTGGACAATCTTGGACATTTGATATAGACAAGCCAAAAAAGGCTTTGGATAGCCAAAATGTACAATACTGCTCCTATCTACTATTCATAGTGACTATTTTATTCTTATTTCTAATTGATATTTTCATTTGCATTATTTTTAAAACTATAATATAAAATACACTACAAATGAAGAATTTTTTAATACAAACTTATGGATCAAGCAAAATGGTGAGAATTTTTTTCTTAATATCAATACAATATTATTCAAACAAAACTCCTCTTTCTTATAGCTTTACTAAATCTATAAAATGCATATAGCACAAGATCCAAACTAGTATTATTAATGCAGCTTTCAAAACTATTCTCAACAAAAAGTTTACACTTTGAAATTTTTATCATGCTTTTACTTTCAAAGCTACAGAATTACACAAAGGCCTCAAAATTATTAAAATTATTATGCAACAAACCAAATATTTACTGCATACAACCAACTTATATCTACTATGGTCTTAGCTTATATTTAAAATATTAACTCTAATTATCAATTTTCTATTCATCTCCACCTTCTTGCCAATCAGATCTATCTAATTGGCTATTTTAAACTAAAATATACTAGAAAACCTAGAAATTTGGAAAATTCCTATTATCTTAGATATCACATTAAAATAGCTATCAATACCAAATATGAAAGACTACTTACTCATCCAACTAAAATAATTAATAGCATTCTTAACCATCACACTGATTCTGTTTATTTCAATAATATAAAGATCCAAACAGATAGATATTTTTACAAATTCTACAGAAATTAAAGATTATATCTGACCATATTTTTGTCAATAGACCACTAACTATATCTATAATCAATATATCTACTCTACTAATTGGCAATTAGAATACTCATCCAAACCTAATATTATACCTGAATAGTACAATCCTATTTTAGTAACAATTACTCTAGAAAAAACAATCAATACTATCAACAACTTCCCAAATAACAAAGCATGTGATCCTTTGGCATTAGCTATAAAATGCTAAAGCATGCAGGTTTACAATCTATTACAGCTATTATAGTACTATTGAACTAGTGTTTAATATTTGGCTCAATTCTCAAACAATGAAAAGATGGTTGCATTTTTCCTATTTTTAAAAAACCAATCTTTGATAGATATTTACACAATACTCGACCAAACAGCCTTATTGAACATATTAAAAAATTATACACTAAATTCTTATTAATCAATCAAACTCTGTTTTTTCCTCTTACAATCTCCTTAATTCACCCAACTATGTTGTACTTCCTGGCAATAGCACTAATATTCCAATTAACATTCTAAACAATTTTATTGAAGATGCAAATAGCAATCAAAAAGAGATCTGGCTTTTATCTCAGGATATGAGCAAAGCATATGACTTAGTCAATATAGATCTTTCATTCAACCCTTAAAAGACTTAATATGCCACTATACCTTATAACAACTTTTACCAATTTTCTTATACAAAGAACCAATAGAGTAATTACTAATCTTGAGCTTACACCTTCTTATGAAGTTCATAATAGAATAGATTAGGGCGAAACTTTTACAACTCTCTTTTGGTGAATCTATTATAATCCCCTAATCATCAAAATTTCTAATTCTTATACAAACTATCAATTCTCTGTATCTTGGCTTTCTAGTATATCTCCATATACTTTTGATTTCCAACAAGTATCAATATCAGTTCTTGCATATATGGATAACACAATATGGATTGCAGAATCTTAACAAAACTAGAAAATATTTTTCATATAGCATCTTTATTCTACCAAATGGCCAATATTAAAGTCAATCCACAAAAATCTACTTTTGTATTTTCTTTTTAAGCTACAATATTCAATGTCAACCTCCTACAATATCTTTCAAATTTCTTGAATGCTAGTTTTCTACTTTACCAAAATCTACAATACAGTTTAAACTAATTACTTAAAAAGCTTTTGAGCTTATCAATATACTTGATACTAAACAAATTACTAATAAACAAGCATGTTATATTATTAACAATATTATTATACCTATTCTTGAGTACCACATTCACAATATAATCCTTCTCATTTAACATGTAACGAAATCCTTTCTAAATACCTCACTATTGCTAAATACAAAGCAAGGCTTGCCAAAAATACATCTAATAACACTATGCTTAATCACAATATATATAGAATAAAAAACATTTGGAATATACAATTACAATATCATCTTTCTGCCTTTTTACTTTAATTTAACAATTCTCATTTACTTGGTAGCAGTACACATATCCAATTACAACAATTACAAAACAATCTATAGTTTTCTACCAATATACTACAATACTCTAACCCTATTATTGATAGTCCCAACAAACACACTACTACTTTTAAGATAATTCAGCTTCTTAATTACTTAGAATCTTCTATATCTGCACATACTAAAATTTTACGTCCATTTGCTATTAACCTTCCCTACACCTTACTTGAATCTCTTCTTCACTATCACCCTCAATATACCTTACTTGAATTTTTTCTTCACTATCACCTTCAATATATAACTTTTAACTACCGTTTACGCTCAAAGCATATTTTATTTCTAGAACAATCTTATGATAATACAACCCTTCTATTTTGAGCACATATTTCTCCTAGAATTCTTAATCTTATACCAGGAAAAGTATCTAATTGGTTCCTTATACTTGAAAACAAAATTCTATCTAATATTACTACTTGTTGTATTAGCTTCTCTTTATATTCTTCTAATATTAATTCACTTTTATTTCAAATTAGTAACTTTAATCCTTGGCTCATTTCCTATCTTGAGCAAGAAATTATAATTGGAAAAGCTTGATAATTTAACTATACTACTAATACTATTTCTATAATTATAGCATTACATTCAGTATTTAAAATTCAATTTTGTTTCAATATGCAAAAAAGCTTAATAATTTTTGTAAATATAATAAAAATTTAAAAAAATAGATATATAACATATATAACACATAATAAAATCTGCAGATCCAAAGAAATTGTTACTTGCAAAAGTAATTTTCAATCAGTGTATCACAGATTCCAAATATAGATTTTAAACACTGATTATATCCCTATACTCTACACCTAATATATATTGCATCTCCTGCTCTGGATGCTCTAATTAATTCAAATAGAATTCAGAATGCCTGTACTTTAGATATATCAGCTACTATATCTACTAAATTCTTGGGTAGAAAAATCTATACTCAACTTACAAACAAACTTCAACTTAATGCTAATTATCTTGATCTGCTATATTTTATTGCATCTTACTATTTTATCAATACTCTTTTCTTTCCCAAATTATAATATACAACAACCCCATTTTAAATATTTTTCTAACTTTTTCTGCTACTACAAAACTCCAATCTATAGCACAATCTTATTCTTTACTTTCAAGTTTTTGCTTTTATACTGATAGTTCAGTTATTAATATCTTCAATCCAAGATGCTCTATGGGAATTGCATGGATTCAAGTTTTAATAACAATATTTCTTACTCTTTTTTTGCACAAATTCAAAACTGGCTATCTTTATACAAAACTGAACTAATTGCTATACTATCTGCAATTTGTACTTGCTCTCAAAAATAGTAATATAGACATATATACTAATTCTCAATTCATTATTTTAAAGTACAATACACTTATCTCCTATACTCATAATTACAACAAACTTTATTCATACAATTACTGGCCTATTTGGCATATTTTCTTTAATGTCATCAAATTATATTCTTTCAATATTATATTGTACAAAGTGCAAGCACATAGCAATAATGAATACAACAATAAAGCTAATGAACTTGCAAAAAACCACTTTTTCTTACCTATTCTAGAATTTTAGCCCTATAATATTTATACCCCATTTTTTACTTTTATTTATAAAAACATAATATTAAGCAATCTATATGTCATGCAATAAAAAATATCTGTAATACACATACTATTGCTATGTGGTTCTTCCAATACAGAATTCAACAAATTATCCTCTTTTTCAACAAATTGATTGGAATGCAACCTGGCTATATCTCAATCACAACTACAAGCACACCTATAACTATACTACTTTTTAGCTTTGTTTCAAAAATTTCTGAATTAAATATATACTATGCTTTCTATCTTTTTCTATTTTTTCTACAAACCCTTCTTTCTATATACATCCTACTTGTATTATATACAATCAAACAGATTACCAACTCTGCTAGCTACTTTGCTTAAATTCAAACAATATATCAACTATTAACCAAAATGCAATTAGAAACTTTTTCTTTTTAGACTTATCAGATATAACATCTAATAAACTACAGCAACTACATAACAATCTCATAACATACTATTGTTTTTCCTTATACAATCTACACCTTTTAGTACTACAACTTTCTATACTACAATTCAGGATTTTATTTCTATATTACTTATCAACATTGTAAATACTATAATTGAACTCTCCCCATAGATCCCTATTACTAAAAACAGAAGAAAGAGAAAAAACCTTCCTGCGACAATATTCCCAAATTTTAATAAGTAAAGTGATATTTAGCCCTTAAGTAACCTTGTCAAGCGCCCAAATATTGACCTAAAAGAGGTACAATATTTGGGAAAACCAGCCAAGCAAACCGTCCAGAAGCAAAAAACCAAGAAATTAACAAAAACACAGTTTCTTCGCTGTAAAGCAACTATGGTTCTAAGGACCAACTAGCAAAAAATAGCACAAAAGCAAAGCCCGCCTCTGCTTTACCTAAAGCCACCCAAAGTTCCATCAACAAACCTCTCCCAGGACTATTCCAAGCACCGACAAACATGGTAGCAAGTAGCTTCTCCTTCTCTCTTGGCTCCCTATTCCAATCCCGCAAACGGCCCCAGCCTACAAAAACCCCACTTAGCGAAAAGCCTGTCAGCTCTGAAGCGGAACACACTAAAGAATTTGTCGACATTTTTGTAAATGACTGGTCGAAACTCACCTTCAATGTTATCTTCTCCGGCTCTACCTTGCCCGAATATACAGACAAATATCTCTTCTACATCAATATTACCAAACTGGGAAAAGTAACCAATTTAGTCAACTTCCCACCCCAATGGTTGTGCAAACAAGACGGAACAAACCAGCTAATTCTGTTTGATCTGATGGTACAAGAAGACGGTACTGTCAACATTAATGCAAAGCAACCCAGAACAAGCCGGAGTTGCGATCTTGAGACACAAATACAGCCTTATGAGCAGGCAATGAAACCATACACAAAGCGCAAGAGCCAAGACACCTCCTCTCTTATTCCATATAGCTCCTTCACAGATATAGAAACTGGCAATGAATCTACCGGTAGTATCAAGGAAATTATGCAGCAACCCGCTACACAAAACAATATAGCAGGCACAGGCCCATATGCAGTCCCACTTGAAAGTACTCCTGCACGCCTATCTACACCCCCAAACAAGTTATCCAGCCTATCATCCCTAGCTCAACCCTTACCTTAGCCCTAGCATCTGTACCACAAGGCACCAAGACGAGTAGAAAGCGATCTAGAATCGTTTCGCCCCAAACCGTACTCCCAAATAAGGTGTCTAGAACAATGTCAAGAAATATTCCACTAAATAGTAAAAGATCATACAGCCAAGCCGTGAAAGAGAACCTATTGATACCTGACACAGCTCCTTCTATAGAACACATGGAATGGGCTACCACAGTAATGGAAAACAGAAAAGAGCCTACTACACCCGTGGACCTTCAAACCTGGTCATATGACTCAATCGCTAATGCACTCTCAAATCTGGAAGGCATCAACAAATTCACCAGCCACATGCTTTCAGCCACACCAACTCGCCTCCCTATACCTGAGGCCATTCGGCTCAAGTTCGTTCACCATGATACTAGATTCTTTATAACCTTTACTCAAAACCCAAGGACTAAACCGGCACACCAGTTGGAATACATGGAACTATTTGAGAAGGCACTCGAAGCCTACAAAACAGAAAACAATCTTACACTAACCAACCGACAAACACGCAATACAATATACTCGATGCTCAAAAAGATGCTTATAAGCCATTTCCTCACAAACACTAATTTCTCCAAACTTTCACCCAAGGCAATTTACGAGCTTATTCGATATGCAAGAGGCTTCTTGCAAATTAGGAATGAGTCAGAGGAGACCCACAAACAAATAAAAGAGGAGATCACAAGAGCCATCGAAGAAAGACTACTGCCACTTCCATCACACCCCGCAGATATTTCTGAGGAGATATTGGATATCCTCCCATTCTCACTCCCCATCAAACAACGATCGCATACTAGAGGAGTAGTCAATGCCTTAAGGAAGATATACAAGTTCAAAGAGCTCCCAGATACATACTTTACAAAACTTCCCCCACTCCCAGATCACTACAGAGACCTCAGAGCAGATGTACGCAAATACTTCCCAATTAAACACAGATCGGCCCTACCCCATGTAGGCTCATACAAGAAAATGTTAGCAGATTACTACGAGATTGAAGACAGAATCCCTAGTGTATACTTTGACCTGCCCCCGGAAAAACAGCCCCTCCCTACAACTTACCAAGAGCTTAATCATAGAGTAAGAAGCTTCTTCCCATACGATCCAGCAACGGCGACAACCCCCCTGGCTGACATCATTGTGGAAATGAGAGAATTCTACAAATTCAAATTACTACCAAATGATTATTTCAGTATCAAACTGCCCCTCCCATCAGATACCAGTAAAATCAGAACTAAAACCAAATTCACATTCCCAATTAAAGACGACCAAGAGGCTAAAGAATTCATAAAACAAATAGCACCATACTACAAAATCAAGCACCCTCTACCCCCACATATTATGCAGGCCAACCCTACTAACAAGCCCGCTCTCCCATCATTTGACCAGGTGATGGAGGAGATCACAATTCCCTTCCCGATCCAAACACCCAAACAACTAGTAGAGACTGTAAAAGAATTACGTAAATATTACTATTTCACGCGGCTCCCAGACGAATGGATTCAAATTCCAACAAACTCTCCAGAGGAAACACTAGCAGACCCACCTCATACGGCAACTCATATGCCTCCATTACCGGACAACCTACCCGACATAAAGACCCTCCTTGACGACCAAGATATAGAACTAACACTTCCGATTACTAGACAACAGGACATAACACCAACTATGAAGACTCTCCGGCAGCACTTTAAGATAGGTAGCATTCCAGACTTCATATTGAAGTTACCTCCCCTACCTGCCCCAACATGGAGCATATTCAGTGCAAGCAGAACATCACGCCCCCCATCACCTAGCACAATACAAACAATCACAAGCATTCCACAAACCCCCGAAGAACCTAACAACGCAAACTTGGACCCCTCGATGGAAGAAGAAACTCACAATACTAACCCTAATTCACTAGCAACTGAGGAAGCTACTACTCCAACAACAGCTAAAGAACTTAACAATACTAACTCTGACCCTCCATCGGCCGAGACATCGCCAATGGATACAAGCTAATTAGGATAATGGACAGTACAACTAACACTTTTCAAGAAACAGAAACACCAACCCCCTCAGTCTCAACCCCTCAACCAATAACCCCACCTATCTCATTAACAAATACAGAATCTATTACCCACAACCGAGCTAATCCTCTGGCCCTGTCCATATGTACCCACAATGTCCGGGGCTTCAACCAAGATCTCAAAAAACAAGTCTGGGAACAATATTGCCTGGAGCACCAAATTCAAATAATTGGCTTAACCGAAACTAGACTATCCTCGTGCAATAAATACCTGACATCCAAACCATTCAGGACTGCTCATTATACGTATTTCTGGTCCTGTCTAGAAAATCCAAAGGCTGGGACCGCAATTATGATTAGTAACCACCTTACTCCCCACATACACAATGTTACCACACACTCAGGCTATGCAATTGCTATAGACATATTCTTCAAGCACGACTTCAAATTCCGCATCATCTCCACGTACCTCCCAAGCGACAACCCCTCGGCACGACTTGATGCTCAGAATGAAGTTATTAAATGGATACGACAGGCTACATCACTTAACCTGCTCCCTATAGTCATGGGAGACTTCAATGCCTCCATTGACAACATACACTCTAGTGCCATTAAATACAAACTCTTACAATTTCTATCCTACAACAACATGTATAATCTAGCCACCCACACCCAGAAACAGGACAACACATGGCAGAGTTCGAGATATAGCAGCCAAATTGACCACATATGGGCATATCATCCCATACTGACATATCTTACTTCTTACGAGACTGACGACCCTCATACATGTACCCAAAGTGATCACAAGATCTTAATATCTAGGTGGTCCTTTCCATATGCCTACCAAGGCAGAATTAGACACAAGACACGAACTTACAGAAGGGTCTATAACTACAAATCTATGGACAACAACCGATGGGAGGATTTTACAAACCAGGTCAGCTCGAACCTTGGCTCTCACAACACACCCTTAAACGTTGATACTCCAGAATCCCTTGAGACAACATGGCAGAAAATCCAGCTCAGCATCAACAAGGCTGCTTTGCGGCACATTCCTAACAAAAAGCATACAGTGCGCAACTTTCAACACACATTCTCCCCCACAGCTACACAACTGCACCTGAGCCTCAAAAAACTAGGTGAAATTATCAAAAAGACTAAACACTCACTAAACCAGAACCTGCCTATTCCAGACCACCTCAATTTGGATATCAGCCAACTAAATCAAGCATGTCAACTTCAAATACCCCCATTACCACACACTCACCAACAGTTACCTGACTGGATCAACAAAGCCAACAATGAATGGAAAAACCTATATCACGCCCGTAATATTGAAAACATCAAACAAATTGGTCAACAGATCACAGACTCAATTCAAAAAAGATGCTCTAAGCTCATTACCAAACCCACTTCAATGCTTAACAGCATTCTTGATCGGCATAAAGACCCAGTCAGATTTGACAATATCAAAACAGAGCGAGACGTAATCATAGACCCACCCCTCATTAAAGCACACATACAACAACACTTCGACAACTGGACCGCAACCCGAACGATTAATCAAAGCCTATTTGATTCCAAATGGCAATACGAGTATAGCCCTAAACACTCTATCAATCCCAATTGGTACACGACAGCCCTACAAGACTTCAGTCAAGAAGAAATACTCTCCACACTCAACCAGATGCCCAACAATAAAGCATGCGGACCATCAGGAATTAGCTACGAAATGTTAAAACACACAGGTCACAACTGTATACAAGCTATCACATCTCTTTTTAACAGATGTCTCTCATCCCAATCCATACCCAAGCAGTGGAAAGAGGGATATATCTTCCCAATATCCAAAAAACCCATATTTGATGGCAACCTAGCCAACACAAGACCCATAAGCCTTGTAGAGCATATCAAAAAGCTCTATACGAAGCTCCTTAATAATCGTCTTAGCAGTATTCTCTCCACACACAATATTCTGTCACCATTCAACTACGTCGCCTTGCCAGGAAACTCTACTTCCACACCTATTCATATACTCAATAACATCATCGAAGATGCCTCCTGTAACTCCAAGCAACTCTGGCTCCTATCCCAAGATATGAGCAAAGCATACGACTCTGTTAATCTCGAACTCTTACAAAAATCTCTACACAGAATTAGAATGCCCCAACAACTAATTACCATCATTGCTAACCTCCTATCTGATCGTACAAATCAGGTCATTACCAACTTTGGTCTTACCAATCACTACTCTGTCAAGAATGGTATCGACCAAGGGGAAACAATTACCCCACTTCTCTGGAGGATATATTACGACCCCCTGATCTCCCACATTTCTTCGCACTATTTAGGATACAATCTGGCCACATCATGGCAAACTAGCCTCACTCACCCACACAGAAATCATCTCCACACGTCCATATCAGTGCTAGCCTACATGGACGATACTCTATGGATCACTGAATCCAGAGAAGAACTAGAAGAAATTATCAAAACTGCAACCTCATTCTACCAGATGGCAGATATACAAGTCAACCCAAGCAAATCCGTTTTCATTACGAAACACACTGCACCAACCACTATACAATTTCGCAACCACACACTCAACTCGTTTACGATGAGCCAGCCCTTCAAATTTCTAGGCTGTTGGTTTACACTCAACAATAAACAAACTGCCCAAACCAAACTAATACAAGAAGAAGCTCTAAACCTGGCTAATATTGCCGGTACCAAGAACATAACAGACAAACAAATAGCATACGTCATTAACACGGTCATTATCCCAACTATAGAATACCGCCTACACAACATTATACTTTCCCAATCAACATGTAACAAAATCCTAGGCAAATACCTTACCATTGCAAAGCATAAGTCCCACTTATCCCGATCCACCCCTAATAGCACGATGTTAAACCACAACTTATACAACATTCGTAACATATGGGACATACAGTTGCAACACCACATTAGCAATCTTCTGCTCAGACTCAACAACTCCTCTACATTGGGTATAACTACTCGTATCAGATTCCAGCAACTACAAAACAACTTATGGTCCGCGACCAATATTCTACAACACACACAGCCAATAATTGACGGGCCCAACAGACACACAACCAACTTCAAGATCATCCAACTCCTCAATCACATGGGGATTACAGTGCAGGCCAACCCCAACATCCTATGGCCACAAACAATTGAAAACAACTGCACTCCACTCGAAAGGATTCTTAGTAAACATCCCAAATACAGCACCTTCAAGCAGCAACTCAGACATAAACAAATATTATATTTAGAGCAGCTCTGCTCCACAGACAATACAACCCTACTCACATGGCAACACATATCTCCTAGACTCTTATACCTCCCCACAAGCAGAAAACCACTCTGGTTCTCATATCTTGAAGACACTATCTTAGCTGACAATGAGCAGCGAACTATTCTTCCAACTATATCACCCCAAGGCTTTAACCCATTCGCCTACCAGACACCTCACATACCAAAATCTCTTAAACTCTGAATGCTTACACTTCAGAATAATGAAATTATCATTGGGCAGGTCCGGAAAACATTCCGCAAAACTAACACAATCTAAATTACACACTGGCAACATAACATAAACCTAGCTCAAGCCAACCAGTACCCTCTACTACCAATACAGTGTTCCCGCTGCCCAGGCTGCTACCTCAACTCTAACAGAGTTCTCAACTGCTGCACCCTGGAGGTACCAGCAGCTCTCTCTACCCAATTCTTGGGTAGAAGAGCAATCGACAAACAGCTCAAGTTTAACGCAAATTATATAGACCTCATATACTCTTCTGCAATCAAGCAGCCAATAACCATTCCACCTCCTTGTACAATATACATCACAGACACTCTTACTTCAGTTCTTTTTCAGGACAACCCTGTCTCACTAGATCTCCTCCAGATAGTACACGCTAACGCTGGCCAATATGATTTTACATTTTACACAGACGGTTCCGTTATAGACATTGGGACTAACCAATGCTCGATGGGCATCGGCTGGGTACAAATTCACAGCGACCAGATCATCCACAAGTTCGCAGCCCAACTACAAAACTGGCCCTCATTATACAAAGCAGAGCTCCTTGCTATTCTCTCAGCTATCTTAATGGTACCACGCATCTCCACTATAGACATCTTCACAGACTCCCAGTCCATTATTTCCAAATACAACAAGCTTAAATCAATCCCTAAACAATCCTCCAAATACTACAAGTTTAACTCCTGGCCCATTTGGCATACACTCTTGAATGTTATCCAGGCATTCAATATTAAGCTTAATCTGCACAAGGTCAAAGCCCACACAGATAATAGCTTCAATAACCAAGCAGATCTCCTAGCCAGAACCCACACTGGGACACACAAACTACTTCTTAATCATGCCAATATCCACAACCTCTCCTTCTTCCTGCAGTGGGAGAATCACCCAGTAGAAGGGTCTACTAGACGCTTCATAAAAAACATATGTAAGGCACACATCATTGCAATGTGGTCCTTACAGAATCGCGCCTCAGAATGCACATTATTCATATTTCATAGATTGGAATGCCACCTGGCTCTACTTCAACAACAACCAAAAAAGTTCCAACAATTTCACAAATCCCAAACTAAACCATCTCAAATCTTTCAAAATTAAAAACCTCCTTAACAACCTGCCTACCTACTCACACTTTCAAAGCATACTCCCTAATATATTCTCCTCTCCTAACTGCTTTCACTGCAACCTCCCCGCATCCTCTACTCACTGGCTAACGTGCCAAAATACTTCTCTTCTCAATTCAATCATTCATTCGGCTATATCAAAAGTTACACAAAGCACAGATACGGACTTACCACATCACCAATTATCTGACCTTATAAGTGCAATTTACACACACCCATCTTTCAACCCCATGCCTACATTCCTAGATCCCTACTCTCTTTACTCTATGATTAGGGGACTAGTCCCAGCTCCCCTAATCCAATTATTACAGCCCTTCAGCATCCCCTATAAGCAAGCCTCTCAGATTGTCATCAAGATCCTTCTCGAAATATCTGATGAGGTTTACAAACAAATATGGAAACCATATTGTTACACACTGGCCCAATAGAAGAAGGCTAATAACATTTCACTCAGACACAACTCCTCTCAGCCGCTACCGCATCATCCTCCTCGGGCCAAACCCCGTCGACGTCGACGAACAGCACTCTCCTACCACTGCCTCTGTGGGTTCCCAGATCAGCTACATACAAACAACAATACATGCCCGCCATTAGGGCAAGCATCCCGCAAAATTAGTATTTGGTCCACTTTGTGAATCAAATACAGTACCCCCACTAATCACATTTTAACCATTCAAATCTAGGTGAGTCTTGACCACTCTAGTAGGTTTAGGTCGCAATAGTAGGTTTAGGTCGCAAATAAATTAGTCTGAGCTCTTATTCTTGCATGTAATTTATATGTAATTGTCACTGTATAATTTAAGTTGTTGTTTTCAAACAACCTCTTATATAAGTTACCCAATAAAGATACGAGCAAGGCCTCACCTTTAAAAAAAAAAAAAAAAAATAAATTATCAACATTGTATCTCAATATACCTTCTACAAAATGTATCTAATACTATTGTTAAACTCTTTTTGCTCATCTCACAAAAAACTTATAAACAGTTATGAAAACTATACTATATAAAACTTGCAAGCTGAAAATCTTTACAAGATCTATTGCAACAACTTTCTTATTTTACATCTACTAAATCTATATATATATTCTCTTACAACAAAGCTCTATATACCTATAAACATATATATGGTCTACTAGACCAATTATATGAAAACAATACAAATACCTGCTCACCCCTTGGGCTAGCACTTAGAAAAATAATATTTGGTCATACAATTGGATCAAATATAGCTGTTCTACTAACTCTATTCTCTATATCCAAATCTAGATAAGTTTTAACTACTCTAGTAGGCTTAGATTGCAGATAATTTAGATAAAATTAGTTTATCTATAGTCTAAGTTTTAATTCTTGTATAATAATTTGTAATTTGAGAAACCCTTTAAGGAATCTTATACATTTTATTAATAAAAATAAAGGCAAACCCTCATCTTAACAACAAAAAAATAAAAAAACAATCTATATGTGCCAGAAATCTGCTGTGAGTTTCTTAAACAGAATGTAGATATTCACATGTGCACTATTCAACAGTGCCTTAGTGAAGGTGGGCTCGCTATTACAAAAAACTTGCGAAGCCGTTGCTCAAAGAGAAGCATCAGAAAAACGGCTCTCGTAGCCAAAGAAATATAAGGATATTAATTGTGACACCACGATATTTACTGATGAAGTACGTTCTGCTTGAATTAATGGTTAAAAAAGGCTTGGTAGTTCGTCGGGGCAAGGAAAATAACCCGTTTCGTCAAGCATCTGTTGAAGGTTCACGTATTAGGGTGTTTTTTTCTTCGGGCTTTGGAAGTTTAGTCTGCTTTACACGTAATTTTAATGCACAATATATGACCACCCTAGGACTCTGAATATATATAAATAGGTCAGGTTAATTATAGAGTTACTAAAAAAGAAATGATTTGCAGAAAAAACTTCAAAATAAGCAACAAAATTACTATAAATAGAAAAATTTGTAAAAAAAGCCTCAAAAATAAGCAAACTTATACCTGACCTATCTATGTATATTTCGGGGTCCTACTACTCTGTATAAAACAGCTCTTCTACCTTCTGCTGTGGACCTTTTTGGTAAAGGTTGTGATAGTTGGATTCTGCAGGAGGACAATGACCCAAAGCACTATTCAAAAATCGTGAAGGCATAGAGGAGGAATATGACATCGCAGTTTTCCCCTGGCAGTCAATGTCACTGGACCAAAACCTGATTGAGAATGTCTAGGGACTTATGAAAATGAACTGGCAAAAAAAAAAATTAGAAAGCTTAGTACTCTGAAGGCGCAGATAACCAAAGAATGGAATCAATTGCCTAAGGAGTATGCAGCTAATTTGGTAAGGAACATGAGGCATCATTTGTAGGCCCTAATTGAATCCGAGGGTGGTTATTCTATGCATTAATTTTCATGTAATTTAATGTACTTTTAAATAAAAAAAATTTTTTCTCTACCATATCACTGTGCCGAGTTATGGGTGTGGGAAAACTTTTATCAGGTACTGTAAATTGTATATACTTAATTATTAAAATAAAACAATGTTAAAACAATAAAAATAATATAATAAGTTAGATTAAAACCTATTTATTTAATAATAAAAATTTTTAATAATTAATTAAGAATATAAAAACTTTTTCTTAGTATCAAATTTATAAAATTTTTTGAGGTACAAATCTTTTTGCACTAGCCTGTATCATAAATTCTCAGAAAAATAGATTGGCATTATTTCAAATTTTAGTCTAAATTAAGCTTAATTTGGGCCAAAATTCAAAATAATGCCCATGTCCATTATTTTGAGAATTTACAGTAATTTGTTTTAAATATAGGCTGTTATCAAAGTGATCGGTTATATCTAATTATAGCAACAAATACAGCATGTACTGTGACTATATCAATTTGTAAAATTAATTACCACCAACTTTGTGAATTGAAGTATGTTTAGTTAAAATTAGATAGAGCAAGCCTTACTTTAACCTAAGTTATTTTTCAAATTAGTACTTCAGATTTTACTTCAGATTGTACTCCTGATTATACTTTCGATTGGTGCTCTGAATTGGTACTCTGAGTTAATGTTCTGGGCTATAAAAATAATTTTGCTTTAGACCACTCTATATGAAACAACCCAGGTTATTAAAGTTTTAAACTACTTCAATTTTAAAATAGAGTATAATAACCAAGATTGCCCCAGAGTATATTGCTTTATTAACAACTCTAACAGTAATACATGTTATATACTATACCTACCTCTATTAAATCACATTTATAATTTTTAACATAATTTGTGCTTATAAAGAGCCATTATAAAGTTGCACTTCTTTATAACAACTCAATTGGTATATACCCAACTGTGTAATTATAAGGTAGGATGACTTAATAAAAAGTATAAAATTTTTATAGAATATAAACTTATATAATACTACTTGTTTCTAAAATTTAATAATATAAATCTTAAATATATAAAATTACAGATACAAAAATCTTTTGTCAAATACTATTAAATTTGTTTGATTTAAAGTTGTTATATAATATAAACATATTAAAATTGCAAAATAATTATATTATTATTGGTTGACTTATAAATATGTGATTTATTAGAATTCTAAAACACAATAAATTTTCTGATTGGTCTGCTTAATTGTAGGAGGGAGCTCCTGGATCAATTTTTATACACTTCCAATTTTGATAATTATAACCTCTGCAGATTAAATTATTTTTAATCTTTAAGTAAAGATAACTTAGCAACTATAAAACCTAATTTAATAAACTTTTTTTGTAGAATTTAAATAAAAAAAATTCATCAAATTTGGCCTTGTAATTAATGATATATCTTCACTCAAAGTTTTAAAAAATTTTAGTATAGCTTTGTTTTGATAAATTGCTTGAATTTTTCCTAACCTTTGAGTAGAGATATCTTAGCAACTACAAGATCAAATCTGATTAATTTTTATTTAAATTCTATAAAGCCATAAAATACAAATAAAAACATTTTTTAAATTTAGTCTTATAGCTGCTGAGATATCTAAAAAGTTTAAAAAAATTAATTTCAGAGGGTATGATTATTGAAATCAGGGTTATCAAATTGATCTCCTAAAGTTATTGGATTGGATTTATCTGTACTAAATTCTGCCAGATTTTAAATTTAATTATCTAAATATTTTAAAAGTTAACAGTATATTTAAATATCAGTTTAAAGTATTTTAAAACTATACAATTCTATAAAAAAAGTTTAATAGCCTTAAATGGTTTTTTGAATTTTATAGATTTTTTTTTGTTTTTAAAAATTTTAGTTTAAGCTAATTTTATATAATTTTAGAACATATTATTAATCATCTAATTATTTTTTATTAGAGACCTACTTCTTCTCTCTTTCTCTTAATATATATTTGGTTAGGTTCCTTATATATAATTTTAACTTTTTTTACTCCTCCCTTCTAAAAAATTATCTAATTTTTGATACTTTCCTTATATAGTAATTACTAGTTATCTTAGAAGATATTATTAATTATAAAAAAATTTTATTAATAAATTTATTTAAAATTTTAATAAAGTATAAAGATAAGTTAGCTAATTCCAAATATAAAATTTGTTTAAAAATTAAATTAATATATATAAAATCGGTTTTACTAAATCACACCACTGGTGTTCAACACCACAATGATTTTTACCAATCAAATTTTTTAAATGCAGTGTAATGTAAAGATCAGGTGTAACATAAAATTTTTGTTGTTTTGCTATTTTTTTAAAAAATACCTTCTAACTCAAAATTTTATCTATGAAACCACTTTTTTTTTAAAAAAAAAAGCCCTTGTGAAATTTTACTATATACTATGCCCCACCCTAACCCTAACTATTAATTCTAACTTAACATTTATCAACTTTAACTTTTGTTTATTTTTTTTTGTTTATTTTTTTGATAGTGATCTTCACATTACACTGCATACTGGTGTTTAACACCACTGTTTAATTTATAATTACTGTATAAAATAATTTAAGCTTAAAGTTTTACTAGTAATTACTATATAAATATTTTTTTAAATTTATATATAAAAAAAGCTATAATTTTTTTTAAAATTTAAAGTAATATAACTTACAGTAAGCAAATTTGATATTAAAGAATTTTTGTAAATAGAATTAGAAAATAAATTTTTATAACTTTCAATTAAAAAATTTAAAAATCTAATCAGTAAAAAATTTTTTTAATTCGAGCTAAATTTATCTAGCTTACTAATAACTTACTATAAATAGTAATGATTTACAATAAGTAAAAAAATAGCTTATAATATAAATAATAATTATTACAATATAACTAATAATAATATTTTAATTATAATTAGTTTTTACTATTTTTTATATAATTAAACTTTTAGTTTGCAAAATTTATTAGTAAATTATAATTATAATTAGTCTTAAAAGGTGTGCTAAATTTAGTACAATAAATTACAAAAAAAATTCAAGGTCTAAAAAAAATTTTTTTGCAATAATCTTATTAATAATATTAAAATAAATAATACCAAACTATTTTTGAATATTTATCAGATTTTTGTATATAAAAAAAATTTGGGTTTTAAATTTTTTAGATTTTTTATAAGTTTTTGAAAACTGTATGAATCTAGTACAAAACAGTAAATCCAATCCATTATTAATATGACATTTTTTATTACAATTTATTCTGATAATTTTTTTTATTTAATAAAGCTAAAAAGCAAATTTTCCTAAAATTTAGGTGCGTCGATAATTTTACATGACAAATCAATAACTGATACCCAATTGCTTAAGGTCTAATGCTGTTGTTTGACGATTTTGTATTCGAAGATTAAGTCTAGTAATCGTACTCTTTTTCCGCAGGGTTAACGTGAATAAGAGATATTACTGGAGTTAAACCTGTATTCCCTTAATACTAACTAGATTTTACTCGCGCTCAACACAATAGTAACCATAAACAAAGTTAACTTCTTTATCGGTTGTTATTGACTTTATCTTGTAATGCATTCTCAAACAATAAATGGCAAGTCATTCTGAGAAGTGAATATGATACCGTTAGGAAGTCTTTTATGAATATTTCTTTATTTTGAATTTATTCTTATTTAGAGAAATAACGAATTTATCAAGAATAAATAGTTTCTTTGTATGCATGCATTCAATACAAAATTTCAGCCCTAAACCTTCATTGATACATACTGATAAAGAAATCTATGAAACAATTTTGTTCATATTAAAGGAGTTATATGGTTATTTAGCCTTTCTAGAAAATTCATGTCAGGTCTTTTTTTCGACATTTCTTTTAAAAAATTTTGAGACCCCTTTTGTATTCTAAAACTACTTATTGTTTTGAATAGCATAATAGTAACATTATATAGGGTATATTAAATTAATAAAAAAGACAACAATATTAGGCGGAAAACTCCGAAACTGATATTCTTAGCTTTAAGGAGGCAGAGTAAATATGGCAATTTAGTAAAATATAAATATTTACTCTAATAGTAGTGATAAGAATTCAGACGACTGTAAAATTAATTTTTTTTTTATCGTAATTTTAAATTAAAGTAGACTTTATAAATTATTAAAAAATACTTAACAATAAAATAAGTTTTAAATGAATAGATTATGTTGATCATAATGTTTATGGAATTTGAGTCTCTTTAGAAATATAAGCCCTACCAAAATCCACCTACAGTAATTTACCGTGGAAGATACCCCTTGATTGGTACCCCGATTTGTACCGGGTATATTTCAAGACTATTTGTTGTGGTGTTTTGTAAGAGACCAAGGCACAAATCAAAGGCCGATTTACTACCGTATAGCGCTGCCTATAAGACCCCGGTCTTATTCAAGAAACCCACTTGAATAGTACCCGGGGCACTGTGTGAGGGGGGAACTATATAAGAATAAAATACTATAAGTAGCAGTACATTTAATAATAAAACCTATGGGGTACTATTAAAAATCATTGGTATTTATAGTTGAATAGAACCCTGGTACTACATGAGGGTACTTTATCAGGGGGTACTATAGGCAGGGCTATACGGTAATAATAATTTTTTTACTTATGGGATAATATACGCTCTTTACAGACCCAATGTACCCACTATTAGTGTTTCGGGCGAAACCTAAATTTACAGATCATTTGCAGATCAAATTGGGCGAAACTAGTTTCGGAGGGTTTCGGACTTATAAGGCGAAATTAAAATTCCTCTGGGCGAAATGTTTCGGATTTGGAAAATAATTTCTCCCGAAACACTACCCTCTATCATACAAAATACCCGGGGTACAAATCAAATTTTTATCACGTGAAATTTAATCGTACCCGGGTATCTTGCATGGTAAGTTAGGTAAATTACGGTATACTCTTTTATTAATAATTTTAAACCTAACTAAAATTTCATTATGATCTGATTTCACTACATCAATTTCTAATTTAACTAATGATAATATTAATTTACTGAAATAGATAAATTAGGATTTGGCATGCGTATTTGCTTGTTTAACCTACACAACGAAAAATGACATAAATGAATTTAAATTATATTTCATGAAATGGGTTTCCAGACCCTCTCGTTTTGCGATAACAAAATTCGATTTTTAGTCTTATACTGATTTCCGAAATTCATTAACTTTGAAACCCCCGAGATGATATTTTAAATTTAAATTAATTGAATTGAAATGTTGAAACATAAATTATGTCAAAACACAAGGTGCGAATGCCAATGCGTTTGAAATAACGAACTTGAAACATTAACACAGTACGTGATTATATAAGATAATGAACGAAGCATTTTTCTTTATAATAAAGAATGGCCAAGAAAATCATAAGGATGAATAATTTGAGAATCTACTTTCTTAGTAATTCTTGATTAACAACTTTTGTAACAAATTTGTAGATCGCTGCACATCCCACACAATCACTATAATTATACCTGATTGTTTACGCAATCGGGTATTGTTTGCAGCGATCTACAAATAGTTAACTTGCATGGTATGTACGAATCATCTATGTTATTAATGAGTTTACTAATTCCCCCCACTTCACTATCGGAGTACTATAAAATTGATTAATAACTCAGGTACTTGGTATGTGAATAATTAGTAGAACCAATCAAAAGCGGGTGAGAAATTAGTAAACTCAAAAATCCACAGCTTCTGTTGGCATTTCCCAAGATACTATTTAATTGGTTCAAATAGGCACAATTAATAAACTTAATTTATATCGAGTTTACTAATTTCTCCCACTTCTGTTTGGTTCATTTAATGGGTATCGGTGAATACAGTGTATTTCATAGCTTAATAGCAAAATCACATGACCGAAGGCCACGTGGTTACTGTTAATCTATGAAATACCGATACTAGGATTATTCCATGGGTACTATGTGGGATCTTTAATGACCCTCCGAGGCTATGTTGATTTTGTGAATAAAAATCAAATTTGCCAGCCATCTAATAAACCAATTTGAATAAACATTTTTATTTTGTAAATCTCAATAGAATCTACAAATTAAAAAAAAAAATTCATTCAAATTGGATTACTAGATGGCTGGCAAATTTGATTTTTATTCACAAAATCAACATAGCCTCGAAAGGTCATTTTGTTAGCAAAGATCCCATGTAACAACCCGTGCAACCTCTTTAATACCGGTAAATGAATCAAGGGATTTCATGACGTAATGATAAGTAATTAAATAATTTTTTTTATCATTTATTCATTTTTATGCTCTTCTGTCGTTATTCGTTAATTACAAAAAAATTTTTGATCTACTGTATTACTTCGTACCAGCTAAGAACTTTAAGAACCTACACTTTAATCAGACTATCGTACCAACCAAGAATCCTAAACCTTTCACTTAATTAGCAAGAGAATTTTAAAGCCTTTCTAAAAAGTACTAGTAATTTTTAAATTTTCGCTCTAAATAATATGTCAGCCAAAAGCTTTTAACTTTTATCGTAAATAATACTACCCGTCAGCTAAGCTTTTGCCTAAAGAGTACTATCGTCTCGCCAAAAGAATTTTAAAACCTTTCGTCCTAAAAAAATACTATTATAGCAGCCAACAGAATTTTAAAAACCTATCGTCCTTAGTGGTATCATTGCATAACTCACGGGAATTTTAGTTAGCAAAAAGAATTTTAAAACTTTAACGAAAAGTACTCATGTTAGCATAAAAACTTTTCAAATTATGCAAATGAATTTTCAAAATCTTTCGCTTGGCATAATATTCAAAAAAAAAAATTAAAATAAAATAAAAATATTATTGGCCAAAAGAATTTAACTCTTTCGCTCCAAATAGAACTATTACACAAACAAACAATTCGCTCTAAAGTCATATCGTGCAATCAATAAGAATTTAAATATTTCGTTTAGACGTTTGAAAAAAAAATAATAAATAAAAAATGTACTTTCGCCGATATAACTTTAAAACCAGAGCTTAAATCATTTTGACAACACACTATAACTTAAAAAATATTCTCACCGGTCTATATGAAAATCATGTGTTTTACATATAGGCCGGTGCGAATAACCTAGGAGAAAAAGCACGGGTTGTTAAATAGTACCCATGGAATAATACTAATTATTCACATATCGGAGTACCTGCGTTATTAATCATTTTATAATGCTCGATAGTGAAGTGGGGAAATTAGTAAACTCTGGATTTTTTATAATAATGCACTATTACTGTATTACGTATTGATAAATTCACTAATTACGCAATCGTATTATTATAAATATCATCACATAACCCGCATTTTTGGTGGTCGCCCTGGCTAATTCTAGCATCTGATTATATTAATCTGGCAATGTATTTCTTGTTAGATTTTTTTCTAAAAATTACTACTACACAACGAATATTTGAAAAGTTGTAAAAACAAAATATACATATTTAATCTTGGTAGATATTATATTGAATTAGTTTTTGACGAAATTCAAAATATTCGGTGAAAATTAGCAGCTTGGATGTATTTAGATAGTTTACGCCATAACGATAAGGCCATTTGAAGTTAAAATTCGCTTAATGCTATTTTTTGTTTTCTTGTTTTTTTTTTTTTTTTTTGTTTTTTTTTGCACTTACAAGATGAATTAAAAGCACAAAAAATAAACATATAGTATGCCGGGAAACCCCGAATGTAACCAGAAAACCCCAAACATCATTTACCATTTTATCGCTTCTATCGGTTTAATTTGAGAGGGGAGCTCAGGGGTGAGGTAAAGTTGAACGAAGATTTTTAACTGTAAACGCCTAATTAAAAATTGACTAAAAAAGAATGTGTTGCAATACGTGTAGTACTTGTAACCCGTGTAATATGACGTCTTTTGAGTCATTAACAAATAAATTTTTCTTATCATTGTGTATCACCCTAAAATGTCAAATAATGTGACCTAAACAAATTCATTAAGTAAATATAATTGATTTTTTAATGACAGCTTGGAGTACAGCATGTGTGTCATTTGAACGTGCATACAATATGTAAGTATGTACGACCTATGTACGAGTTTGGATAATAAACGAATGAATTTAATGTTCAGAACCAGATGAAAGAGAAAAATTAAATTAAAGATTAGATCTTTGAAAGGTCAAAATAATCGAATAATGATAGTAAAAATAATAAATAATTAAACAAATAAAAATAGCCCAACTTAACACTAATTATAATTTAGCAGTAATATTTAATTACTATAATCCGGTTATTCGTTTAGTTGTCCGATTGTAACACTAACCTTAATGCTAATTTTAGTAATAGGATCAAAATATTTTTAAAGTTCATAGATACTTTGTTACTCAACTCAAATTGTGGGTATCTGTGCAAGATTTATAATAATGTAACTTCTTCAGCCATTCACATAAAAATGATTTTGAATTCGTTCTTTGTAACAGATACTGTACTTATGACAGACTAGCATAAATAAAACAACTGGAGTAACTCTAAGAAGTTTATGCAAACTCAATTGCGAATGAATTTCTCATTACATAATATTGCTCAAGAATTTCAAATTCCAAGGTCTCTTGAGTCAAGAGACCTTGGAATTTGAAATTCTTGAGCAATATTATGTAATGAGAAATTAGTGATACGGGTCGATGAAAAAATCGTGGGCCGAGGCCGATCCCAAAAAAGCTCGGGCCGATCGACCGGCCGGCCTTTTGCTAGTGCAATTTTTTCTGATCAGAATCAGTCAACATTTATCTATATTAAACGTGTAAAAGGTCATCAAGTAGTCTTTTTGTCGAATTCTAATGATATTAAATTATTTAATTTTTATTCTTTCTGTCCTTGAGAAATTTCTTATGTTAGTATTTTATGTTGATTGATTGCCTATGCCTCTGAACATTCTGATATTTAGATTATATTCGCTATTTGCCAGTTTATTACCTAAATAAGCCAATTCTCTTACATTATTATAAATGACTAGCCGATTTTATTTAATTCCTAGCCTGAAATATGCTTTAGAAGAGAATTGATTCTAACACTTCTCTTACCAACCGGCCCGGCCCACAAAGGTGTGGGCCGAGGGTCGACCCGCCCGTCGACCCGTATCACTAATTACTAACCTATCAATTATGGAATAGAATCACCTATACTCAAGACTCTTGAGTATAGGTGATTCTATTCCATAATTGATAGGTTAGTAATACGTTAGGCCGTTTGAAGTTATAGTTTCTTTTAACGTTTCTTTATGGAGATTAAGCGCAATGGGGAGGGGGTCATTTTAAACAACATTATGTTATATTGCAATAATAATCACATTATTATTGGCTGACTTATAAGTACATAACTTATTGGAATCTCAAGACGTAATGAACGTTCTGATTGGCCTGTTTACTTTAAAGGGGGCCCTTGAAGGTGGGGGAGAACGTTAAACTAAATTGTAACTCTAAACAGCCTTATATTAACATAGTAAACACATTGTTTGGAAAATTTGAAAGTCAAAGCAAAAATTAATACGTACGGTAAGTATTCAAAAATTGCTAGATTTTTTAACCAGCCAGTATTAAAAATTTAAAATATGATTGAAATTAAAGAAATATACATCAAATATATTTACCTTAGTGCATTGACAAAATACTGGGGTCTAATATAATCTAATCAAAAAATGACTTACAAGATGCCCGTGGGTTTCTTGATCGGTGACGGGTATATTGTATGGGGCATTTAGTCTGGACATATATATGTGAAGCAGAAATCAATGTGGTGGTGCAGTTAATGCCATGCAAAGTATTCGGGAATTATCTCTGGTCAAAAAAATATACCATGCAAATACCCGGATATTTTAACTGGGGTACTGGAAAATGGGGATACTTTAGTCAGTGCATTCCGATAATTGCTACAAAATCATCATAGTTTAACTAATATATTTAAAGTTACGCCCAAAAACCTTAAAATAATGCAATACATATCTATTGAAATTTCTAAATAAAACCATTTATTAAATACAAGCCCAAATTCTGGCCTAATTTAAGCATTAACTTTATAATGCAGAGTTTTTTTTTTATTTTTTATTGTTCCTGATTGAAAATTACAAACCAAAGTTTGAGCCTATACAAGATATATTTAAAGGTATAACTGCACATATAATATGTAATGAATAGAATTACAGACATATATTTTGTATTCATATAATTAGCTTATCATGATTTGGAAATTTGGCACAAATTATTTATCACATTGTGTAATGACTTTTCAAGAAGGTTCGGTCATACTGCGAATATCGCAACGCCAAATTAGTCATGTGTGTCGTCGTAACTCAAAAGGAAATTTAAACAATAAAAACAATAAAACCTTATAAATATTGTTCTTATTATTATTATAATAATAAATTGTATTTTATAATTTGGCGCATGTGCGTTGTAACGCACCCACCTAATAAACAATCAGATCGCAGGATCAAGTGCAAAAAACAAATTCATTCCAAAATTTACTATAGACCTCTATTTCTCGCTTATACACTATCCTCACCTCTAACTAAAAAAGGCTTATCTGGCTGTTTTGATTTCACGTAACACCAAATCTTGTGAGGTACGCTATAGTGCACATGCGCCAAATTAAAAAATTCTTTTAAGGATTACAAAATAACTACTTACAGTATCACCTGTGGTGCTCTAGTATAGGGTTAGGTTGTAGTTTAAAAATTTTTTTATTTTTTATATAATATAATGTAGATAAGATATAAGGTCCCGACCTTAGTACTCGTAAGGTTTTCAGGTTCCTGAACATTTTTACTTAGAGTACCCGATCCCGTTTATTTTGAGATATAGCAATACTAGTGATGATTACCAGCAGTGATAAATAGCAAACTCCTAGTACATATACCCACATTATAGATGCCTGACGAAATTATTTTGTTGACGAAACTATAAGTTTCGTCATATGTTTTGTCATTGACGAAATGACGAAACCGTCAGGTCACGTGAATTTTCGTCAGGCACCTTTAAACAATCCACACCTCATAATTTGATAATCATTGTGACAGATTAAAATGAAATCGAAATTTTTCTATTTTTTAAGCAAAATTTTAAAATTTTTTAGGGGACATTTTTTGGGGGTTTTTTTTAACATTAGGGTTAGGGTTTAGGGTTAGAGTTATTAATAAACGAGTATATGTGGGTTTTATAAGCTTTAAAGGTGAGCAAGAGAGGTCCCCAGTTTCATTTTAATCTGCGACAATCATTTTTCATCTTAAAGCTGCATCATGTGACCCATATAGATCGCCACCAAAATTCAAGATCAGGTGTAATGTTATACGATCAGAAAAATTCAAAACAAACGCTCGTTTGACAAAAATCGTTCATTTCGCAAGAAATTGCATTCTAAACCACCTTCTGTGCATTAATAAAAAGTTTTTCTTGAACGATTTTACTATATAAATGCCTAACCCTAACCCTACATACCGGTAGTTCGCGACTGCTTTTGTATGAAATAATATGATCAAAATAATTGGTATAATGTACCCTAAGGGGTATATCTACATTAATTCTTTTTATTTTATTTTATTTATTTTAATTTTTTTTTTGAGATGCTGTGAAGCAAAAACATTGTTCTAGACCCACCTGGCCCATTTTTTTCGACTCCTTTATAAAAATAAACCAATTTACCATCCATTTTGACCAATATCAAGTTATGATAGGGGATATAACAATGTCTCTAGCGTTGCCCGTGTTAACTAAATTTATTACTATTATTATTATTTTTTTACTATATTATTATTTTTTTATTAGTACGTATTGTTAGTATTATTCCATTAATTTCTTATTTGAGTATAGTACGAGAATGATCGTCATAGCATATTGAAGTTTTTGACCCGCGGGAAGTTAGGAACTCCCGGAGAGAGAGAAAGACTCCCGAAAGGAGGGAGGGACTCTCGGAGGGATTTAAGTCTCCAGATAGAATTCATAATTATATAAAGGAAGGGTTTCAGCCACTAATGAAGGACATTAGTTCGCATTTTTATTTACTGATTCAGTCGCATTTATGATTTTATGTATTTCGATGTATAGAAATTTACTTAAGAAACTTCAATAAAGGAAAACTTTACCTTATAAGTTCTAAAACGTTCATACATTTACCAAATTAAACCTAATAACCTTATGATTATAACCGCTTAATAATAAATCGAACCGTAATAAATGGTTTGTATTAGCCTCCGTAGTGACTTTGATTACATAATTTGCATTATTATTGCTCG
The DNA here is from genome assembly GCA_003550325.1 of Gigaspora rosea. Taxonomy (NCBI): domain Eukaryota; kingdom Fungi; phylum Glomeromycota; class Glomeromycetes; order Diversisporales; family Gigasporaceae; genus Gigaspora; species Gigaspora rosea. Next base: position 62,695 of record QKWP01000943.1, read on the forward strand.
TCTCGTCGTGTGCCCCTTCCTCGCACACAACAGTCGTGACCAACCTTTATACCTACAGTCACGTCCTCTTACAGTCATGTTCTCTTATGCAACGACGTAATACAGTATGGGATGGGGTTGCGGAACAAGCCACAGGATGTCACGTGAGCAGATCTTTTCGAGCATAGTACTTCGATCGCTTTGCTTGTTTCTTTTTTCATTCTTGAAGAAAGTCCAGTGACTTAGTGACACAAATCGAAAATCGAATTAATCGATTAGTTGTAAAGTTGACAGCTAATCGATTTGAATTTTACAGACCCAACTTAGTCGATTAATCGATTAGTCGACTAATCGATTAATCGATTGGTCAACTAATTGATTAATCGACTAATTAATCGATTAGTCAATTGGTCGTTTAATCAACTGATCATATAAGAATGTCAACCCGGCTTTTTCAGTTGCTACCTTACGTGTATTTTACCAAGTTTCGTTTATTATTTATTCAATTAATCGATTGGTCAATCAATTAGTCAACTAATCGATTAATCGATTAGTCGATTAATCGCCAACTAATCGATTAGTTGAATAAAATCGATTAATCGATTAGTTGGATAAAATGATCTATCAACTAATCGATTGAAAAATTTTCATCGATTTGTATCACTACAGTGACTCTGTAGTAATTTATCGCCCCTTTTCCCTACCCCTCTCTTCTTCCTCTTCTTCTTTTTTGGGGCGTGGTGGGGGATAGCTGGACACAAATGTCAAGCAGAAAACTCAAAGAACAAAGAGATCGATGCAGATCATCAGGTTACTCAAATACCATTTCGTCTGTGATCTGCCATCACATGGCAAGTCCGGTGACTCGCAATAAAATGTCCGCCTTGTGACTTCGTTCACAAGCGGATCATAAATTTGTCTACAATCGGAGCTAAAACCGGACCAAGTAATCGAAGCCCTCCCACCCGGTCGTAACACCCGTATAAAGTGTCTTTGCCATTAGTGTATTTGTAAACTCCCTTTATTATCACAAGTATATCGTGAATCAATTTACAGTGTAATGATTTTATAAAAATATTTTGACCTTTAATAAATCCAATTTCTATTGTGTACTAAAAAGTTTAAGCATCGAAAAAAAATAAATTGTGATTGCAATTTTTAATTACGCATAATTATATAATAATTTAATTTCTAATATTATCTTATTAGCTTTTTAATAATTTGAAGTTTTGAACGAATATTCTTCAACTAAAAATATTATTTAGATTGTTTCTTAAAGTTCTTTAGCCTTAAGATATCGCGAGATCTTTTGAACGAAAAAACTGCTTCAACGATAACGATAGTAATAATAAAAGTGAAAAATCATTATCGTTGTTACGATAATGATAATTCAAAATTGCGAGAAGTCACATGTATCTGCAGATCTGTCCAGGTTACCATTTGATGCAGGTGACGCTAGGGTCGTTCCTATCATATTATCTAACATGGGTCAAGAACGATAGAAATTTTCTAATTTTTAGAGAGGGTCAAGAAAAATGGGTCAATTTGGTCAAGAACTATGTCTTGCTGCTGTGAAACGAGCGGAAAAATCCTGCTTAATATTAGATTTTCATAATGATGAATAGGCTTTAGCCTTTTTATTCCATAAATTCTCTTCGGCACTTATTTGCTTTATGATTTTGCTAAATGAATTCGAAAGAATTTACAAGGAATTTTAATGCATATATGGTTAATTATACAATACTTCAAACTATCGCACAATTCCCGCGTTTTACCGTTTTCTACATTTTAAACGCCCATAAGGATTACTAATCTAGCCCATCTGATCGTGGAAATATAATACAATGAGATTTTACTGTATAATGAGACTTGATATATGATTGTTAAGAATTTCGGTGGCGCCCGAAATGCACATTACTAGTATACAAAACTCAATTTTAATTTTATATTTTAAAGGTTAGACCTGTTAAGAAAGTTTTGCCAAGGCCACCTTTGATATCCGGGTAAAAGTATGTTAGTGTAACCATATAATATTGATTCTACCTGGATTTAATCATTATATGTTCTCGAAAAAGTGTTCATTATTGTTTCTCAAAAAACAATTTTTTTAATACTCAATAAATAAATAAATGAATAAATATATATATATAAAGATTTAATGATTTCAAATAAGAGAACATCTTAATAATTAATGTTCTTATTACACCGAAAACATCGAATGTTACAACCTGCATATTACCAATTCAATTATCGGTGCTTGGCGATTACAGGCTCTATTTCAACGGTTGTTTATTGACTGGTTTTTATTAGCATGCATAAGAAAAAAATATATCAATTTACAAGGTATTGGATGAAAATAGAATAGAATATTCTATTTGTTACAGTTTTAATGGCTATGATAATAGAGATTTAAGACCTAAGGTTCAGGTTTCTGATTTCGAATTAAAGTGCTTTTCAAATTACTGTGATCAGCAAATTCCGTGTATCACACGGAAATGACTGACTAAAAATTCTTTATAAACAATCACAGATTAGCATTTTTTTTTTTTTCTAGATTTCTGATTTCCTGTGATGTAAGAAAATCACTGTCCCCAGTAATTTGAAAAGCATTGTAAATCAGTGACATATTTACAGCAGTTTTCAAAAATGTGTGAACAGCGATTTCCATATACACATGTGATAATCAGAAAATTTAGATTAAAATTCCGATTAGAACGTGTCTCGTAAACTCAGGAAATCCTGGAAATATCGTGAATTTCCCATGATATGGTGATCTGCGGTCGTTCACACCTTTTTGAAAACGACTATAATTCAAAATCAATGATCTATAAATCCTATTTATTTTTATTTATATTATGATGATTTCTTTTACGATCGTAAATTATCTTATTTTATCTCCGGATAATTCTTAATTTCGAAAATTCAAACCAGAAATAGCTTCCACTTATTTTAAAATAAAGTTAACTCTGAAACCCCTAAAATGGTTAACTGTATGGTTAAATGTACTACACTTTTAACTTTTGCACGACTCATGTGTTCTAACGTTTCTACCTACTATCCACAAGGATCACAAATCTTTCCTATCTGAACGTGGAAGTAAAATATTACAATGTACTTGATATATAATTGTTAAAGTTTCTAATTGAATTGCGGTGGCGCCCGAAGTTATACACATTATTAGTATACAAAACACAATTGTAATTTTATGTTTTAATTAGACCCTTTGAGAAAGTTTCACCAGTCTATTATTAGATTACCCTTGATATCCAAGAAAATTAATTTATGTTTGGGTAGCCATTATCATTATATGTTCTTGAAAACGTGTTCATTGATGTTTAAAAAAAAAATTAATGCTCTATAAAAAAAATTAATGATCTATAAAAAAAAAAATTTTCTATAAAAACAAATTTGAAGTTTTCAAATAAAGGTACATCTTAATAATTTATGCCATAACATTGAAAACATTGAACGTTGCAATCTGTATGCCACAATTATCGTGCTTGCTAATTACAGCTCTGACGTTCAATGTTTATTTAATGTCTAGTTTTTATTTATATAATAAGACAAAAATATAACTTTTTACAAGATATTGAATGAAAATAGGATAGAATTTTCTATGTTACAATTTTAATGGTTATAATTAAAAATTAAGAGTCATCATACGATACGTACGTATTGAACTTGCACGATGATTTTATGCAAATTATAATATGAATGATAATGCATATTTAAGTAATTTTCGCATAATTGGCTCTTTAAGTACAATTCCGAAAGCATCCGAATAAAAAATCAATCACGCAAATTACGAGCAAAGTTGAGAAAAAAAATTTTGAAGTATTCCGAATGGCGAGTTCCATATTAAAACTCCGTGTGTTATGGCGCAAAACCATACATAAATATAAATTTTGAATACAGAATACGCGCATAATTTACTTTTGTTGCATGCATAATTAACGGTTTATTGCGGCATAAAATCATTGTCCCTGACCGGGTTAGAAAAGGTGACTTAATTGCCACGTGTTATAGCCACTAGAAAAAAACAATTTGCATAAATTTTTTATATGCAATGATTATCGAAAATATTTAGAATTATGGCGTTAGTAGAAGGGCTATAGCGATAGATTGGTGCTTATTAAATATAAAAATTTCGGTTTCATCTTAATTAGTGAACCAAGGTCGGTTTAAACATTAGTTTTCAATATTTTCGCTTTCTTTTCTTTTGTCTTCTTCGCATGTGTTCGGAATCTATATCGATTGATCCGGGATAGTCAAAATTTGTGCTCTCTGATTGAGTCAATGCCATACTCTGTATTTGCATGTTGAGTTTATTTGCATATATACAAGCTTACCAATTGCCTTTTAAGTTTTTTTTTAATTTTTTGTAGCAAATAGAATTCCAGTTTTTATTAATTATTGTGGGAGATCATACTTAAATCCAGATAAAAATGAAATTATAATATAAAATCTCGAAAAATAAATTTTTTTGGGGTGCATTTTTTAGGGTTAGGGTTAGGGTTCATTTTAAAGTAAAGTTATAATAAACAAGTATTTGTGGGTTTTAGAAGGTTAGGTTAAGTAGAAAATATAGATTTCATTTTAAATTATGATCTGCAATTTATATGGAAAACCAGAATTACAAAAGAACTAAGTAAGATCAGCATTAAACAGTCGAAAAAGGAAAAAGATTTGCTAGTGAGAATAGCATAGTTACGTGAATGTACCTATTAATTTTGTTTATTTAATTAAGTTTAATAAATAGCGTCATTCGACGTCTCCAGATAACTGCTATCTTGGGGTTTTAATAAAAAAAAATTATGATCTGCGACAATTATTAAGATCGTTCTGTTACGGGGAAAATTGAACGTTCTCTTCTTAAACGATTAACCGATGCAGATGACGATCAAAAAGGCGGCTCGCCAGAGGCGTGACTTGGTGATTTAACCCGATTTGGTATAAACGTAACTTGTGTATTAATATAGTCCGATATTTATATATTATAATCCGCAGATTCTCCCTAGAAGAAGAGCTAAAACAACCTTCTTTTATACCTTACAAATATTATGGGAATCACTAATCTAACATTATAGAATATTATGGAAACTACGAGACTAAAATCATACGATATTCTTATCTACGACGCTATCATGCGTACAATACGATAGATCTAAATCATTCCGCCGTAAGCCGAGCCCCGTTCAATGAGGGCGTGCATGATCGATTATGCACGATTAATTATATGCATTGATCTTGGATGTCATATGAATGTGGCGCAGCGTACTTTAAATCAACCGATATTTGAAATGTCACATTTACCCCGTGACAGTACGTAGGTTAATAAATAATTAATTTGGAATGGCCTATAAGAATAAAATATTAATAATTGATCAAGAGTTATTCTGATAGATAACTATAAATTAGGATGTTACAGATTATAATAAATATTTATTTAGTACAGCATCTACTACATTTAGTGTTCCGCAAAAAAAGGGTCCGAATGGTTCCGAATGGTTCCGATGTTTTTAATGGGTATGAATGTAGCATTTCACTAAGGCTTCAAACTCGCTGCATAACCCGGATCCGGGTCCGGTTTGTGTAGCAAGTTTGAAGGACTGCTACTAGCTACAGGCGCATGTGAGAGACAACGGTGCCTGTTACTAGTAGTGTATTTTTCATTGTCCGAAGCGTAGCGAGGACTCACCTGTTACAGTAAACTTGAATGCACGTCTATGCAATGCAGAAACTACCAATAAATTTGAGGATTGACGGTTCCCGTGATGATCTGCAGTCAGTGTAAAATTGTTCAGACCGTTTTCGGTGCACTATTTTGCATATTCGTAAACGGCTATTAAAATTTATGTATTCATATTGCTTGTTTTCGCTTTGGACCTATATCAGATTCTGATTTCCTAGTATTAATTATATCTACAGATTCAGTTCTGGTACCCTTAGTGAAATGCTACATTTATACCCATTAAAAATACCGGATCCATTCGGATCCATTCGAATCCTTTTTTGCGGAACATTAACTACATTAAACAGTTTTAGGAATGGATATTAATAAAGAAACATTGTATTTTCATCCACTCGGAATTATTGAACATGTTGATTAAAGCATCTCTACTTGTAGCTTTTAACCAATCATAATAACTGTCTTTAATAATTTGCATTAAAATATGCGCTAATTAAGCTACAAGATTTCATATTTTTATTTAGTTGATTCGTAATTTTAATAATCTGATTTGTGCAGATACATATTACCGTAAACTGCCATATACAAGACCGGGTCAGTTACATTTTAAAACCTATAATAGACCCGGGTCTAGTACATCGTAGAGACCATTAGAAGAAAAAATTTAAAGAGCGTGAATACCTTTTCATTTTTACTGAACAGTCTATATAGTTAAAACAAACTGCATTTGGTCATTATAGATTTTGAGATTTACACTCGGGTCTACATTAGTTAAATCTTGCTAATTCTAATTTGATCCTTATAATATTTTGATCTTACACCTTATCCGTTCGCTTTGATTACTGTATCATCGAATGGGCATCTAATTGTTTATTTTCTAATATCAGAAAATCGATCACAAATGCCTATTAACAGAATTAATCACATATGTCGAAAGTTTTCTGACCCAATGTGATTGTAATGTAATTCTCATTTAGTATACCTTATTCATCCTATAGAAGAAAAATCTTTCAGTAAATTGTTTATTTAACTTTTATATTAGTTATAACAGCTAAACTAAATAAAGAAACTTCATAATCCAACGATCAACATTAGAGTTGGGCAACGAAACCCGAAACTATATATAAAATCCCGAAACCTTTTCCGAAACCCCGAAACCTTTTCTGAACTCTATACTATACTGAAAGGGTTAGAATTTTAATTTTAGACTTAAGACATAAAGTACACGATAATTAGATTGAATTTCTAGTTATTAACATTCTAATTTGAAGGTTTCGGAAAGGTTTCGGAAAGGTTTCGGAAAGGTTTCAGGTTTCGGGTCACAACATATCAAAGATCACGTGATTACTTTTAATAATCTACTTAAAATTTGCCATAATTCGCCCATTTTAAATGAAAGGATCCCCTATTTTATAGAACTAAGGCCTGATTCTAAATATCTCATTACACGCACACTATTTCTAAATTGGGGATAGACAAAATTTTTTATATATTATTTTATATATTATTTAAGCAGTAGGTAATATTGAGAAATTAGGTCATTTAGCTCGGTTTTTTGATCACTATTCACGTTGGTACGGTCCTTATGTTCGATCCTCACAATTTTAAGAAGTGATCGATTACCCTGTAATCATTTACAAAATATGTAAAGATTAAAAAATTACATAAAAAATTACAATGCACATTCCTATTCTAAATAATAAATTCGTCTATTCTAATATTAGGAGATTGGAGTTATTATTCCGAAAAATGAACGCACCTTTTTAGTAGTCAAATACTAGGGGGTTTTATAATTAATGATTTGACACCCGAATTCAGATAAAGTAAGTGATATATTTACTTCAAAATATGAGATACATAAATCCAATTTTTTTTTAATATTCATTTACTGGTAATCTTAATCAAAAAAGTTAATTTTATTAACGTATATGCCTATTTAATTTACTGTGTCGGAATTTTAACATATAGTATCTTTTAAACACCCATTTGTTTCAAAATATATTAATTGTAAATCCCTACTATAATAAAATTTCGTTATAATAAGCAACAAAAATAATAATAATAACAATAAATCAATAAATAAATAAACAACAAATAAATAACATATTGAATATAATAAACTAAAATAAATAGATTACTATACTCTTGGCGAAAATTGACGTATATATAAAAACAATAAATCAAAGTAATCTTTTTTATATATATGGCCTTTTATTAAAATATACACATATTGATATATAAATTAATCGATTTTAGAGTAGAGTCACACTATACTATAAAAGATCAATTTAAAGAACAGTGTGTTGTTTTAGTGTCACATTGTGAATAATACTATTTAGAACAAAAGAAGGAAGAAGGCGTTGTTATATGCTAGATTATCATGCATTTATAAATAACGATATGAAACTTCATAAATGACAAGGACTGTAACAGAGCAACATAGCACTAGCGATATCACGATAACTACATAATAAATCTGACCGAAATTGTTTTATTTATAATCCTATAGTTATATAATTTAAATAAAATAGTTTCGGTCAGATTTGGTTATAATATCGCTAGTGCGTTTTTGCTACTAATAGAATCCATTGGCCTTACAATAAATTATCGTTATGCAATGCAATATATTTTCAAACTGGTTTGGTTTCATTTGTGGTAACTGTACCTTTTTATGTTTTTAGTTATGACTTTAATATGAATGCTTCTAGAAAGTATGTATTCTAATGAATTTTACAAAAAAAAAAAAAAAGATAAATAAGTAATGTAATGAATTTAAAAAAATAAAAAACAGGTAAAAGCAAAATCATTGGCAAGACCTATTACAAAGGTATATTTTTATCATTTTTCTTTATTCTCTGGCGTTTTTCATTATCATCACATTACACGGTGAATTGTTTAGGCGACTGATAATTGTAAAATCTTTTTTCCGCGATTATCAATTCGAAAATATATATAAACATGAAATTTTACACAAATTTTTTTTTATTATTGCCATCATTTTTGTTTTTATTTTAAAGTAAGTNTCTACAAAGTATGTATTCTAATGAATTTTACAAAAAAAAAAAAAAAAAAAAATAGATAAAATAAGCAATGCAATGAATTTTAAAAAATAAAAACCAGGTAAAAGAAAAATCTTCGGTAAGACCTATTACAAAGGTATATTTTTATCATTTTTCTTTATTCTCTGGCGTTTTTCATTATCATCCCATTACACGGTGGAATTGTTTAGGCGACTGATAATTGTAAAATCTTTTTTCCGCGATTATCAATTCGAAAAATGTATATAAACATGAAATTTTACACAAAATCTTTTTTATTATTGCCATCGTTTTTGTTTTTATTTCAAAGTAAGTTTTTTTTTTTTAATAAACATGTTTGTAATTAGTGTTGGCAATTGGACATAATAATATAAAAAACCCATTCTACCAATTTCACGAAAGATCGATAAATATGTATTAATTAGATTGGATGAAATTTCTCAAGTTTTGCAAAATGGTCTACAATTAGTTATAAATCATAACAATCAATGCAGAAAAAATTTAGCATGAAACCCATCATTTTCATGGTTCCTCTTATGGCTAAAATAAAAATCCGCAGTTACGCTGGCTAATTAATTGTGAGTATCTCAATTACTAGCAAATTATCAATAAATTCGATAAAAAATCTGGTTGGTCAATTTCATATGATCAAACAATCGGATATTTTTAAAGTAAGCAAGTTTTATTTTTCAATTTAGTTCATAATGTAAAATTTTTACATAATTGCTAATTATCAATTGCTCCTAGCTATATATGACAAAAATTACATATTTAACGATAAATAAGTAAAAATTTATTCGTTAAATGGGAGACCTCCTTGCACTCCTGAAACTCCATAATCACAATACGTTTAAAATTTTATTTTGAATTAAAAATGCATATTTGTCGAACTTTCATCTTTATTGAGGTAGATCTGCGACTTTTTAGGGGCTCACAAAAGCCGAGTCACGCTTTTGATGTTTTTAGAGTTACCTTTCAATTTATGCAGCATGTAGATCAATACATGAAATCTGCCCCACTTTAAGGACCCCTAAAAATAGAAAAAATATTACTGTATACAATAACAAAGTTATTGCACGGATCTTATGTGACAACCTGTGTTTATTTTATTTACTTAATTGGCACGTCAGACACCGTGCAATAAGATGGGTATATTGAATAACCAGTTACACATTCGTGTCCATATTTAAATCCCGTGCATTCGGCACGGAATATGAACCCTAGGTTATTCTCTAAAAAATCTTCCAGAAAAATCGGAAATTTTCTGTTTTACAGATTTTTCTCTATACATCTTTTCTTTGTAAATACTTGATCTAATCTGAATTTTTTTGTTGTGGAAACTGCTCAATACTGCAAAAAAAAAATTTATTTCATCCGACTATAAACGCGCAATATACAGAAGGTAGTGATTGTAAAAATTTAGAAAATATTTATTGGATTTATCGCTCATCGCGTCAAATGTTTTATGTAGACCCCATATGATTCTGTAATTTGCCATTATTAAAAAATTGAAATATTACAAAAGGTTTTTCGTGAATCATATGATCTCATATAGGCCGTTCGAATTTAATTCTTCGTTAACATCACCTTCCCAGTTGAAATCTCCCCCGAAAAATGAACAACCAATCAAAACGCTGGATAACTCGCCGATCACTTGATTTACATCGGCTAATGATATTGTTCACCTTATATATTCATCTCATTTTACCCCTCTCTCCTTCAGAGTGTCCTAGAATGTTACGTTAACCGAAGAATTAACTGCAAACGGCTATAGGACCTTAGTTTAATAAGGGACGCAGGAGTTATAAATAATAATGATGAAAATTCTATAAATAATTTCAATTTCTACAGTCACCCTAATATGAAGGTCCAACTTGCTCAATATTAATTTAAAGTAGATTTTTTAAAAACTATTTTTAATTCGTAATACCGTTTCACTAATGAGTAATTTTCACCCAAATTTTTTTTTTCTTTTTTAGGGAATGTCTAAGCTATATATCCAAAATGAATTACCTACAGAGATTTTAATATTTATCTTTAAGCGTGTAAGGTTCCCTAAAAATTTAACTATAAGCTGTAAACGGATAGCACAACTCTCGAAGGACCCTCAAGTGAAAGCAGCATGGATTATTTATCAGTTTGGTGCAGCGCACTGCCTGTTTTATGCAATTAAAATAGGGTCTTCATTTTTGGATGTGACTGTCGCTCAAGCAATTATCGCTCAAGGAGGCGTACTTTCCAGATATTTTGTCCAAAGGCTTCATATGAGTTTTGGAGCTTATGATAATAAGTTAATAGAACTAAAAATAGCTCATGGTGTAGGCTCATCACAATTACAAAAATCACAAACTATCCCTTGGGCTAGTGATTTGCCTATTTCTGTTTATATATTCTTGTTAAAGGCTGCATCCGACATATATAAGTCAGATTTGTGCTTAAAAGGCAACGATATGGAGCTTTTTCATTTTTATACTGGGGGACCTCAGACAATTCACTACGCTCCACTTGTATTGGAAAAAAATATAGATCAAATAAAAGACCTGATATTACGCTTTAAATTCATTCCACTTCCACCGAGAAATCTTGATAACCTTCCAGGAAATAATGATCAGGAGAGTATTATGCCCGAAGAATATCCTCCAAAAGATGGCCACGAAAATAACCGTCAGCTAAACGTTATTGCAAGGTCTATATTAATTTGCAAAGAAATTGTTAATCTGTGGAAAGAAATCGGTTATTATGAAATCTGTTATGACGTAAATGATCTCATAATGCAAGGGGCACTTCTTATTATGTTCCCTCCGCAACCATCATCAAGATGGTCCATGCCCGATATTAAAACTATTAACGCGAGATTAACCGAATTAATCGAAGTCGGTTTTCAATTGACTTATTACGTAATCCTTGACATTCTTCTTGTCTTCGAAAAAAGATTGGAGCAAATTGGCAAAATCTTGCTAGAATCGTTCGCAGAAATCAAGCACGAATCATTCGTAAATTTATTACATCATTGTTTAATGGAAACAAATAACTCCAAATTAAATTCTAAAAGTCAACCCGTCTTGAATTTTATAAATAAACTTCTCAATGACTCCCCTAAATCGAATTTGATTGACTTTTAAATTTTATTCGGATCATGGCAAAATCTGAACATTTTAACACTCATAAGTGGCAAAAACTGGATTTATTTAACCGTTATTGGTTTAATTATATAAAAGTATGCATAAATTATTATCTTAAATGTATTAATAGTTATAGCGTTTATAATTTCTTTACATAAAATTATTATGATATATTATATAGTATTCTTTTTTATTTTCACCATTTAAAAGGATCACATGCAAACCGCTTCGGAAGGTATAATCTTAATTCTCTTGATATCGGTCAATTTTCTTAATAAATATTAAATTCAGATTAATCCAAATTTTATATTAATAATGTGAGTAAATTTGGACTAATATTTATTATGAAAATCAACTTATCAGATATTCAAATTAATTCTAGAGTAATTACTTATTTAATACCAATAATTCAATTTTTTTTAGAATCAATATATATATTTAAATTCAGTTTAGACTATTCATGATTGAACAAAGAATCTGAATATCTTCGGCTTTTCGTCTTTAACCAATAAATAAATCAACCCGAAGTTCGATTTGTTCTGCTGTTGAAATTGGTAAAAGACTAGTTGAGTCCCATTTTCGTTATTAATCGATGTAATTGTCTCTTCTTAAATAAGGTAAGTATTTCAAATCATTATCCCTTCCAGAGATTTTTTGATTGGAAATATTATATCATATTATTATATTTATATATAATATATGAATTAAGATTTTTTTAAGAAATTTATGTTTATACAATAAGATATAATAAATGCAATCTGGCATATAGATTTTACATATAATTGTGCTATTAGTTTCTTTCTATATTATCCATAAATTTATGTGCTTTTTAAAAATAAAGATTAATGTATTATATGGTAGTTTAATTATACTAGAAAAACGGCGACGTTTTGTAGGCTGGAGCTCTAATTCTTAGGTCTTACACTTTAAAATAAATTTAAAATAATATCTACATTTTATAAATTGCCATTATTTATAAAATAAGATTTCGATATCCAAACGTTGTAGGTTCAATTCTGGTTATTTTGAACTAAAATTTGGGTCAAATGAAGCGGGAGCCGGACATTTTCTAAAATTCAGTAGAGTAAGGCTTACGATTCGATGACATATTTATGATGATATTTAATATAGAATAATTCCTATTTCCCAACCAATAAACTATTCTTTCTTATTAAAAGTCATTTAACGTATTAAAAGTCGGTTACCATATTTTAAACCAAGATTTCGGTATCCAAACGTTGAACCTAATTAGTTCAACGCTGGTTATTTTGAACCTAAAATTGCGTCAAGTGAAGCGGGAGCAGAAATTTTCTTAAATTCAGTAGAGCAAGGCTTACGATTCGATGATATATTTATGATGATATTTAATATAGAGTAATTCTCATTTTCAACCGATAAACTATTCTTTTATTACTTTTTAAAGTCAGTTAACGTATTCTATTGTATTAAAGTCAGCTACCATATTTTAAATCAAGATTCGGTATCCAAACGTTAGACCTAATCTCTGGTTATTTTGAACCTAAAATTTGGGTCAAATGAAACGGGAGCCTGACATTTTCTAAAATTCAGTAGAGTAAGGCTTATGATTCGATGACATATTTATGATGATATTTAATATAGAGTAATTCTTATTTCCAATCGATAAACTATTCTTTTTTATTACTGCTTTAAAAGTCAGTTAACGTATTCTATTGTATTAAAAGTCAGCTACCATATTTTAAATCAATATTCGGTAACCAATCTCTGGTTATTTTGAACCTAAAATTTGGGTCAGTGAAGCGGGAGCCGGACATTTTCTTAAATTCAGTAGAGTAAGGCTTATGATTCGATGACATATTTATGAATGAGATTTAATAGTAATTCTTATTTTCCAACCGATAAACTATTCTTTCCTATTAAAAGTCAGTTAATGTATTCTATTGTATTAAAAGTCAGCTACCATATTTTAAATCAAGATTCGGTATCCAAATGTTGAACCTAATTTTTGGTTATTTTGAACCTAAAATTTGGATCAAGTGAAGCGGGAGCCGGACATTCTTAAAATTCATTAGAATAAGACTTGAAAGTCTTTCGTCTCGCTCCCCTCAGCTCCAGCCAATTAGGAAAATATTGCTTAAATTAATTTATATTACTCTTTTATTTAAGTTAGCATAAATAACACACTATGAGAAGTAAATAAATGTGCTAAAATTAATTTTGCTTTAACTAATAAAACTGTTTACAGCATATAGAGGTATCTATCAATAATATGTACCAGGAGAAGAGAAGTCTCAAGCTATACCGCAAAATTAAAAAGAAGTTCCAGGATATACGACATTAAAATATAGCTAGTGAATACCTTTAGAAGACACCATATCGCCAAATTCATGTAATCCTGGACTGCTGTTAAACCAAGCACTAATATTGAGAATTATACGGACAGTTCTTAGTAACAATAAGGGTTGTATAAGTTCATAGGTCACTGCCAAAATCCAAAATTCATACGGGTCCTAAAACTCTAGGTCAGAAAACATTGGAGTGCATCAGAATCCTGGTCGGATTGATTTTTTTGTCCTAGATCATTAAAAAGTTTACTAATGAAATCATATCCATTCATTAAGTAAAAAATGCCAAGCTGATTATTTTGTTATAGATCTGCTAATCACTAGGTTAAATGCCAGTCTGAATCTGACGCATCCGGCCTGGAAACGGCCATCCTGTAAAAAATAAAATCCATAGCGCTAAACCTAAAGTTGAACAGGTAATCACGTGATAATATGTAAAATCAAGACCATAATAGAAGTAATATTGGCTTATATAAACTTTGAAATTTTTATGCACATTTTATTAGAGCTGATTTAGTTTATTTAACATATGAGCTTTTAATAATATTTAAATGATTTTACCAATTATCAATTGGGAAATTCTATTTTCACGTGGGTTAAAGTCACCCAATATATAATTTTATTATATTATACAGTATAAACTACTATAACAAATTAAAGATTCTATAAATATAAATCAGGCGCGTGAAAATAGAGTTTCCCTTATCAAATACAGCAATTACAAAATTTGCCCTTTTTGCATAAATTTTTTTTCAAAAATCCTTTCCCTTTTTCTTTTATTGTTATCCTAATCTTAAATTTAATCTATCTAAACTCATCAATTTTATCCATTTTTAATAACATAATATGATTACTGTTTCGTGCTAAAAATATACTGTATTTAATATTTGCATGCTCTGTATCCTGGCTCAATTTTTAGTAGCAAAAATTTTTGATTTTATATATAAATAATTATTTATATTTAAAGTATTCAAAAAAAATTTATGCTACTAATAAATTTAAGCAAGTATCCAAAATATTAAATCATTTTTTTAGTATCAATCATTTTTGAAAATAGTAATCAAAGCTTTTATTCACTTTTAAATATAATCTATTAGCTAAAACACTTTCCTATTAGAAAAAGAAAACTTTTAGCAAAATTTTCAATATAACCTTTTATATGTATATATATATTCGGAGGCTTATAAAATCCATCCACCTATTTGCCAACTAACCAACGGTAAGCTTATGGACAGTGCAAATTCACTTAATTAAGCCATAATTAATTAGCTAGCAATAAGGTATGTACGCAAATAGATTTATATAATATCGCTTGATTGCACTCTCTTTAGAAACAGATTTACTTATTTCTGTAAGTAATTTGAACATATACTAATAGTAAATACTTATCGTGGCAGATTAAAATGAAATAAGGGAAAATGTGAAATAGTTAAGCCACTGAAAAATACAAATTTTGGAGATGCATTTTATAATATTTTTTAGTGCTAGAGGTAGAGTTTAGGTGGGTTTATACTAAGTAATTATAATTGTGATGGGTAAATCGTGGACTTCTCAAAAATCTCGCGTAAAAACATGATCCGCGGGATAGATGGGTTTCAAATTTTTCTTATTTTTGGAATATTGCAGAGTGATGGCCAAAATTTCATCGCAATATTTCGTATCTCCAAGCACTCTATCAATAAGTAATTAGGAATTGCTCCATTTATGTTATTGCAGACAGATAATCTCATAGTAAAATCCTGCGCGGGATTTAAATTCCTCCCCACGCGTTACACATCACTAGTGTTTAGATCATATAGAAACCCACTATTTCATTTTAAATCTGCAACATTTATTTATGTGCGTGAGTTGTTATTTTCGTTAATAGCACAACTAATCTTTAGTTTAGTTGAATAAGGCATTTTATGTAGTAAAAATTTAACAGAGATGTTTTTTGTTAGAACGTTAAAGGCGGTCTCCAAAGTAAAAACATTATCACAATTTTTTAAAAAGCCTTTGATTTTACGTCATACAAGATTACATCTGATCTTGCGATCTACATATAAAAATATCGGAACGAATACATGAGAATATTACATATTTCGAGTGCCTCTTTCCGCAAAACCTTAGATCGGGTTGGTCCGCATGACTTATTCATCATCCATAGTTGATTTTTCACGCATATACATTTCCATCCTATAGCCCTTGCTGCTTTTTTGTTTGCATGTACTTTTTACTTGTGAATTGAGGTTTCTAAAGTCCTATTCTAATTTAACGTAACTAGTACTATTTGATTACATGAAAATCAAGTAAACCAGGCCCAAATATGGGGTCTGTGCCTTGAAAATGACCTTAGGACTATGTAGATTTTATGAATAAAATTAAAATTTCTAGCCATTAAATAATCCAATTCTAATAATTTTATTTTTTATTTTGTAGAACTCACTAAGCTCTAAAAAAATAATAAAAAGCTTTCAACACACAGACCATATGAATATATATATTATAAATGCTGTAACAAATGATAGTTAAAGCAGGACTTTTTGGGCATAAATATCGGTAATCCAGTGCAAATTTTCATATGCATTGACTAGGTTTTCAGATTTTTCTTTTTTTTTTTTGGCTAGATTTTTATTGGGTTGATTAAATGATAATTGCTGAATGTCGAAGACGATAGTAAAGAATTTTTTAATCATTTCTAAATACATAGTGATCACTAGTTACATTTCATAGAATAGATTTAATTCAACAGATCGAAAAGATGGTAAAGCAGGGATATGTTGTACACGATTCAGTTAAACTAGGATTTGCAATTAATTCTAATCGGGAATACTTTATGCTGACGCCTTAGGAGAGTGCACATGAAGTCAGATAAGTAAAATTAATCGAATGGAATATTAAAATACCATTGTCAGGGAGCAAGTATTAGAAAATGCATGTGAAAGGCAGACCAGCAATTCGCAAAAAAAGCTATGGTAAACATACCGAAGAATGGTTCGAAAAGTTATTTCCAATGGGCATATTGATTGTATCGAATAAATAAATTTAGACTTTATCGTGATTACGAATGGAGATTTTGGAAAGGTTTTTAAATACGAATGGTAGACAGTGAATTAACAGTTGCTCTTAAATGTCTTAAAGTTGTTGATAAAAGAAACATTAAAGATTTTATTAATAAGTTTAAACTATTGAGAAGCGTTTCTAATCATCAAAACATTATTTCATTATATGTAGTAACGAAAAATAACAATGGATATTATAATATGATCCGCTTGTGAACGAAGTCACAAGGCGGACGTCACCGGACTTTTCAGGTGATAGACGAAATGGTATTTGAGTAACTTGATGATCTGCATCTCTTTGTTCTTTGAGTTTGCTGATCGGCATTGTGTCTAGCTACGTCGCAAGAACAAGCCAGATGTTTTAGCAAGAAGGAAGGAGAATTTCAAGTCTTCAGAAATTTTCAATATTGTATTACCAAACGAAAGCTGCTATATCGTTTTGTACGACTTAAAAAAAAAATAAATTTTTTTCGATCTTCATGTTAATTTTCTGGGATCAGAAGTAGGAAAAGTAATGGCCGATGCATGGTGCAAGAACACTAGGTTGATATCTCTGGATCTCAGTGAAGATGTATTTTGCAGAAATTCTGACGGAATGTATGATGTTGAACATTGTGACGTAAAGGAAATTGGAGTTGGAATGGGATGAGCATAAAGCATTCATTTGTCTCAAATCTGCAGATATGGGTAACGCTGTTGAGATAAAGGCCGTTGGTGTCTCTTATCATAATGAAATCGGAGTGGAAAAAGAAGGAAACTAGGCATTTGTTTGTTATCAAAAATCTGCGATTATATGCAATGTTAGAAATTTTGATCTTCGTGATAATTTTCTGGGACCAGAGAGAGGGAAAGAACACTAGGCTGACCTCTCTGGATCTTGGTAAAAATAGTCTTGTGGCAAAGTAGAAAGAAGCATTAGTAGATGCATGTTTCAAGAATGTTAAATAACAATAGGAAATACTGATGAAACATAGGATGTTGGACATTGTGATGTAAAGGAAGTTGAAGTTGAAAAGGAGAAACATAAAGCATTCATTTATGATCTAACCATCAGATATGGGTAGTGCTATTGGAATAAATCCTGGTGTCCTTTTTCATAATGAGATTGGAGTTGAAAAAGTCATTTGTTTAGTACTAAGAATCTGCAGATATGTGTAATGCTAAAAATTTTGATCTTTGCAATAATTTTCTGGGACCAGAGGGAGGAAAAGAAATAATATGCCAACCCTCTGGATCTTGGTAAAGATAGTCTTGCAAGAATGTTACAATAACAATAAGAAATACTGATAGAATGTATAATGTTGGACATTGTGATATAAAGAAAATTGAAGTTGAAAAGGAGATACATAAAGCATTCATTTATGATCAAAACTGCAGATATGGGTAATGCTGTTGAAGCAAAAGCTATTGGTGTCTGTTACCATAATAGAATTGGAATTAAAAAAAGGACACAAGGCATTTTGTTTATTACCAGAAATCTGCTGATATGCATAATGCTAAAAATTCTGATCAGTATAAGATTTTCTGGAACCAGGTAAAGAAAAGGCATACTGGGTGCATTTCGCAAGAGCACTAGCTAACCTCACTAGATCCTGGTAAAATAGTCTTGGAGTAAAGTAAAAAAGGTATTAGCAGATAAATTTGTAAGAATGTTACAATAATAATAAAAAATACAGATAGAATCTATATTGTTGAGCATTGTAATGAGGTATTCATTTACAATTAAAATCTGCAGATATGGATAATTCTTTGGAAATGAAGCTGTTGGTGTCTGCTATTAATGGAATTGAAGTGAAATAAAAAGGACATAAGGCTTTGGTTTAATATCAAAAATCTGCTAATATGTGTGATACTATAAATTCAATATTTACAATAATTTTCTGGGACCAGAGGGAGGGAAAGCAAGGGCAGATAACTTTTTCTGAATCCTGGTAAAATAGTAGTAGTAATGTAGAAAAGCATAAGCAGATGTACTTTGCAATAATGTTATAGACTGTATGACATGGGATATTAACAGAAAAGGAAGTTGGAGTTGAAAAGAATAAATATAAAGCATTTATTTACTATTAAAATCAGCAGATATAGATAATGTCGGAAATAAAATCCATTGGTGTCCATTACTATAATGGAATTAGAGTTGGGAAGGGTGAACATCTGCTAAAGTTAATGACTATAATCAAAATAGGGTTAGAGTACCAAAAGAAAGATAACAAGTCAATTATCAGAATAGGAAAAAGTGAATTTATGACAAAATTAGAAATTGGCCAGAGAGTTGAAAACATATTGTAGTATTGGATACAGTAATACAAGTAGATACAATATAGATTTAGGACTTTTGTCATCAACTAACATAATACAAAAAGTGAATTAATAGTGTTATACTATATATAGCACCAAAAGTTAAATAGTAAACCATTCAAAGTGGCTAATATCTATATTGTTGGAGTTATTAGGTTAAAGACCAAAGATTGAAAAAAACTGCATTTTCATATAGAAATAGAAATGTGTATACAGATGCTTATGTTCATGTTTATAAGTGTGACAGATATATATACTCTAGGGGACTTAATGGGTCAGATTGGATCAAGTTTGGGCCTAACTTAGGTCAGACCCACTTGGGTTAAAACCTAACTTAGGTCTTATCTGCCCATATCAAACCTGACCTGGGTCTGACCTGCTCCTTGTCAAACCCGATCAGGTCTGAACTGCCCATGTCAGGTCTAATCCAACTCTAATTAATTAAACCTAACCTAGATCAAACTCGATTTAAATTAAATCTAACTCAGGTTTAACCTAATCTATATCAAATCCAACCCGGGTCTGACCCCAACCTGGATTAGTCATGCTAAAGTTATTATCATGAGGATAACCTGATTGTATTTTATATGAAATTGAGGCTTATATGAAAAGGTAATAGTATAGCAATAGAGATTATAGATTCTTATGATAGAGATTTAAATATATATGCATACAGCAGAGATTATAAAAATAGTGGGACTACCAAAAATAATGAAAAAATATACTCAAAATGATAGTACTTTCAAAGTGCAACTTCCAAGACAATAACTGTAAAGAATAGTTTAAAAACAATGACAATAATTAAAAAAATTATATAAAAATTAATAAGCTATAAAAAAATTATAAAAAATAAAAGAAAATAATAAAAATTATAAGAATAAACAAAAAAAATATTATTTGCTTACAAATCAAATATAATTTGTGTTTGTCAATACTTAAAAATTATTATTGTTAAGTGCAAAGAAAAAAAAGCTAACAAAATAAATATTTTGTGCATGTAATGCATAGAATTATATTCTTTAAAAATCTTAATAATTATTATGTTAATGCACGGAATTATGATCATGTTAAGAATCTAAAATGATCATCACATTAGTATATGAAATTATGATTGTTAATAATTTTAACAATTGTAACAATTCTATCTGGAATTACATACACCAAATTGGAAGTGATGATATTAGGAAATGTGGGTAAAGTGGTGGACAGTTGGTTGGGGAAAAGGAAGTCCAAATCCAGGCTAGCTATATAAATGGGAATATGGTAGGCTCTGGTAGGTTTAGGTTATGAAAAATTAGTCCAAGTCTCAGTACTTAGTAGATAGTATAATAATTGTAAGCAATATATTGTAACAATTAATATACACTCAATAAAGTCCAGAGGCATGACTTCACCATAACATTAAAAAAAAAA
>QKWP01000943.1:96917-158113 GCA_003550325.1 Gigaspora rosea
TTTTTTTAGATTTGGTTCTCAAAGAGTTATTATTAGCTAATTTGAACTCTATAATAAATTTACAAATGCTCTAGAAGAATTTGTTTGGTTTAAAAAGAATTTAATAGTGTTTGGATTAAAAAGAGTTGATCTGTATATATAATAACAATTTGATATTAATATTTATAAGCCAAATGTTCTTAATTTAAGACTCAAATAGTTGATTATATAATTTTAAAGATAGTTTGTGCTTTTTTCAAAGCTTATTTTCACAAGTTTATATAAAAATTATATATTTTAAATAGTCTGTACAAAGTATTTTTATTACAAATATATATATATTATTAATTATAAAGATATTTATTGAACAAGATATATATGTCCAATTAGCCCTAGCCTTTATGTCCAATTGGACATATAGCTAATTGGTCAATTGGACATGTGGACAACAACTAAGGTTAATTAGCCATTTGTCAATTAGCCATATGTCCAATTGGACATGAGGGCTAGGGCTAGTGATTTTTTATTGGACTTAAGCTAGTAACAACACTGCTGCTAATAGTGTTGATAATGAGAACTAATTTAAATTTAATATTTAGTTCAAATTTTTAACAGTTATTATTTTTAAATCTGATTTTTGGATAAATTAAGAGGATCTCATATTGTCTAGATCTTGTAGTTTCACTATAGTCAGACCTTTAAATGCAACCTCCATAAATGCATATTTTTTTCTATTCCATAAGATGTTATTAGTGCTAAATGCACGTTCTATATTCTGTAAATGCACATTCTCTTGAATAACATTTTATAATATACTAACCTCCCTAAATGCACGTAGCCAATCAAATTTTAGTATTTAAAATAGGTTATACAGTTATGGTAGAAGTTACACAAACTTGCTGATCAAATTTTTAAAGCTGCAATTTAATTGACTTATTCTAAATGCAAACCTCCCTAAATGCATGTTGTAGGCTTGTTCCTACAAGTTGCATTTATAGAGGGTTGACTGTATTTCACTATGTAGTTTGTTTTTTGCCATTTATATAAAAAGTTTTGTCTAATTTATTTTTATATAATAACATTAAAAATGCAGTCTAGTTTTATCTCAAAAAGCAATAAAAATATTTTGTTATTCAATACAAATGATTATACTATGAGATTCAAAAACAAATGCTGTAAAACTAAAAAAATTAAGAGATTAAATCTTTGGAATTATAAGTGAAAAGGATCATGAAATCTTGAAATCCTTATAGTTAACCTGCAGATTGACCTGTGAGTTGATCATAAGTTGATCCATAGGTTGACCCATGGATTGATTATGGGTTAATCAATGAGTTGACCTTAAAGATGTCTGACGAATGATGAATCATTTATTATTGATGAATGACAAAAAACTATTTTGTTAGATAACTTCCAATTGACAAATTGACGATTGACAAAACCCTGATGATTGATAAAACCTATGACGAATTAATAAAACCTATAATGAATTGATGAAACCTATGACGAAATCTAATGAGTTATATTCATACAAAATAGAGTTAATTACTGTGTTTATAAAAATTAGAAGTGTTTTAATAACCTGTAAATGGGTCTAATATAGTATTATAGATGCTGGGCTAAACTAATTTTGCCTTGATGACTAAACCATAAGTTTCGTCAAGTTTCGTCAATAACAAAACTTATAGTTTTGTCAGGTTTCGTCATTTCGTTAGGCATCACTATATAGTATCACTAACAAAAGAATATAACCTAATTAACCTTTTAGGCAATTCTATAGGAAAGTCGCGGTTAATGACAATAAGAGCTAAAACGATGTTTTAACAAAACAGATGATAATGCATAATTAATAGCATTGATAGAGAATCAATATAGGTTGTATAACAATATATTATATACATATTAAGATATCTATTAAATTCTCATTATCCATTGTGAATTTACTTATTTTACGAATAACTAAACAAAAAAGAAGGATGGCTAAAGCAATGTACCGACGTGATTTTTTGAAATTTTAGTTAAAATTTGTATTAGAGCCTGTTTAGCTTTAGGGTCAAAGTTAAGGTTAGGACCAATATAAGTAAATTGCCTTTCCGACATTTTTTATTAATGGCCCAAGTTAGATTTAGAATGCTGTTTTTATGTTCTTGCATTTTTTTTGTTTTTTTGACTTCTTTGGGCTGATCTGTGTAAACAACATTTTGCGATTCCATTTGGTTAATTTATACAAAAATGTCTGTGGATACATGGCTTCAGACTACCCCAAAAAGGAATTAAATTTTGTAAATAAACAAAGTATATAAAGATAAAAGTTTATAGTTAAGGTATTGTTGTTGAAGACTATAGCGATAAATTGGTGCTCATTATATTAACATTTCGTTCCCGTTATTTTAAATAGTATACCAAGGTCAAGTATTTTTGCTTTTTTTCTTTTTTTCGCACATGTTCAGAATATATGTTAGATTTATCCAGAATCGACAAAAATAAACACGTGCACATTTTGACTATTCTGGATCAACCTGATATAAATTTGAACATGTGACATGTGAAAAAAAGAAAAAATCCAAATAAACTTATAATAAAATAACATTCTTTTGAACCAAGATCATTATGCTAAAGAGTTTCTGAATCGATTTATCAATGTTTATCAATTGTTAAAGGTTTGTCAAGGTTTTGTCAATTCATTATATGTTTTGTCAATTTATTATAGATTTCGCCAATTTGTCATAGATTTCATCAATTTGGCATAGGTTTTATCAATCGTTGGGGTTTTGTCAATTGTTAAAGTTTCATCATAACAAAACTATAATAAAACCATTTCATCATCGCAAAAAACATTTCGTCAGGCATCTTTAGTTGACCTGTGGGTTGATCTACTTGTTTCTAACTAAGTAGCCAGATACTCAATCTGGGTCACCTGCTTACCTATGGGTGATACAAGTTGCAGTCATCTGTGTCGAAACACTAAGTACAGGCATGGTAAAAAAATAAATGTGCATATTTGTATAGGGATATAAAAATCATATGAATATATATGTTATGTGTATGTACAAATTGAAGTAAGTATATATACTCATACTGCTTTTAAGTAAGGGCACTGACATTTATCATTTACTATAGTGGCTTATCCTACCTCAGGTAAGATCTATAAATGAATTTTAGCCAATTAAACTTAACTAAGGTAAGATTTTTCTTGACCCTCTCACCTAGGGCTCTGACGAACCAGACTGAGACCAGACTTTAGGCAAGCCGAGTCCGGTTTGAATTTCAAACCGGACTTGGACTCAAACTATTTTACAACTCAGTCCGGTTCAAATTCGAATATCAAACTTTTGGCTTGGTTTGAGTCCGGTTTGAGTCCAGTTCAAAAGTTTGAGTCTGGTCCGAAAGTCCGGTAAGTAACCTAGGTTGACTTATGGCCCACTCAGGTAGTCAATCCATGGGTCACCTATAGGTCATTCATGGGCCAACTTATGGGTCATCCGCGGGTCACCCATATGGATAACCTTTATGAGTTAGTTATAAACTATATATACAGGCTATATCTAGTATTCTGACCCAGATCGGGTGACCTGTATGGGTTATGCCGGATCAAATAGGTTAGAATGTCTGAAATATATATATATATATAAAAAAATCAAAAATTTCATAAGCCCGTTTGATGCATAATCTGCTATATGGCATAGTACACATTATGTAAAATGAACAAAAAAATTCATAAGCCCATTGATCCATAATCTGCCATATGGCATAGTGCACATAGTGTCAAATGAACCAAAAAAATCTTTGCAGAAAAAATTTCAATTTTTTTTAAAAACAGAAAAAATTTACAAAAAAAAATCAAAAATTTCATAAGACCATTTGATACGTAATCGCCCATATGGCGTAGTGCACACAGTGTCAAATGAACCAAAAAAAACTTGGTAACCCACAGGTGAACGGGTAACCCAGGTAGCCACCTACCCGGGTCCAATTACTATATAATATATATATAGTTCAAGCAATTTTACCTTTTTTTTAGAATAACTGCTAATCCCAGACCTGAACAGTTCGCGAACTTTGAACCAGACCCAGACCAAACCTATTATTATGTTTGAGTCCAGTTCAGGTTCGGTACTTTAGGTTCGGGTTCGAGTTCGGGTTTGAAATTGGCAAAATTTATGGTTTGAGTCCGGGTTTGAGTCCAGGTCCAGCTGGACCTGAACCGGACTGGACCTGGACTTCGGAGCCCTACCACCATCCCTAAAATTTACCTAATAAATGTTAGCGCCCTAATGGTATAGTATACAAATCAAGTATTGATAAAAAGGAAAACCAAATGCACATTTTGGGTATAGGTATAAACAAGGCATATTAATGTATATGTTCATGTATGGGATGAGTAAGCCAGGTGTAAACACCCCATTCCACTTTTAATTATGGTTACAGTTAAGGAAATTTGGGTATATAAGTAAGGCAGGTATGTGCCCATACCACTCTTGAATTAAAATTGAAGATAGTGGTATATGGGTATACAGTACAGAACTAGTACAGAGCATTGTGAGAAGAAAATCAAATGTGCATGTTCGTGTAGGGTATAATTAAAGTATATGACTGCATATTGTATATGTATGTATAGAGTGAATTGAGTGTGTACACCCCATACTGCTTATAAGTAATGGTATAGTATATGGAACAGGTTAAAAAAAAAAGAAAAAAGAAAAAAGGGAAAAGAGAAAAAGGAAAAAAAAGAATAAAATGTATAGGTTTGTGCCTCTTCAAACCATCTTTAAATTGGGATTAAGAGAAATGGCACATAGAACCACATGAACACATATATGTTCATATAGATGTGCATATTGAGATGAGTATTTACACCCACACCAACTACTTTTAGACTAAACTAGGTTTGAAAGATCCAGAAGAGCTAAGGAGGTTTACAGGATGTCATGTGAGGTGATGTTATGGAGTAGGTATGATATGGTTAGGAGTAGTTGTATATATGTGGGCATGTACAGTAAAGCAGGTACGTACACCCTGGCCGTGTGTATATAAAAAAAAAAGAAAAGAAAAGAAAGAAGAAAAAAAGAGGTATGGGATGTTTCTTATGTCCAAGATGATACAATCCTGATCAACAATCCCATACTGTATTATGTTGTTTATATAGAAGGACGTTACTGTAGGTATAAGGTTGGTCACGACTATTATGTGTGATGAAGTGGCACATGGAGAGACGAGCAATAATAATGATCCACTTGTGAACGAAGTCACAAGGCGGACATTTATTGTGAGTTACTGGACTTTTCAGGTGATGGCAGATCATGGACAAAATAGTATTTGAGTAACCTGATAATTTGCATCGATCTCTTTGTTCTTTGAGCTTTCTGCTCGACATTGTGTTTAGCTACCCCACCACCCCAAAAAAGGGGTGATACAGAGTTACTGGACTTTCCATAAGAATGAAAAAAAAGAAACAAAGAAGAAGATCGAAGCACTATGTTCGAAAAGATCTGCTCACAAGACGTCCTGCAGCTTGTTCTGCAACCCTATCCTATACTGAATTATGTTGTTTGTATTAGTGATGCCTGACGAAATGACGAAACCTGATGAAACCATAAGTTCGTCATTGACAAAACTTGACGAAACTTATGGTTTCGTCATTTCGTCAAGGCAAAATTAGTTTCACCAGGCATCTATAGTTTGTATAGAAGGACGTGACTTTAGGTACAAGGTTGGTCATGACTGTTGTGTGCAAGGAAGGGGCACATGACAAGACGAGCAATAATAATGACTCTATATTTCACTGACGGCGGAGCTTTATAGAATAATGTTAAAAAATTTCAATGAACAGATAAGTCATACTTGCTAAAAAAATAGTACTCAGACTTTTATTTTTACATGATATAATATTATTCATAAAGATCATTTGAAAAAAATCTTAATTCATGAAAGCATGCTAGGACCACAGATTTTGGTCTATCAAGCAGATAAATGATCTAAGACTTTAACCATTTTAGAATGCCAGCATATATTGAATCTCTGTTTCTTATTAATCAAATATATAAACATGATAACAGATGGATATCTATAACTTTGGTGTAAACTATTGAGAATTTTCAAGTAGAAGGTCACCATTCCAAACCTTCGAATTAAAGATGGTAAATGACTATAATCATTGAAGGTTGATGGTATACTATCTTAATATATTGAACTTTGCAGAAAATATTTAAATAGTAATCCTAATGATCATTAGATACAAGTGCAATTCTAAATATTTTAAAGCAAATCATTCTTAACAAAACAATGAGACTACACCATCTTATCGAAACATTATCTGAGATTAGTGAAATTTTCTTGAGTATCAAAACAATATAATCGTATATAAGACTATATGGGGTAGATGCTGCAAGAAATGGAAAAAATCGATAAAATACTCAGAAGGACAATTATTAATAAATGTTAAATTAAATTATAAGAAAATACAAATTTTAAATAGCTATACTACAAAATTCCATTAATAAAACTTAAATGAAAAATAATCCGGATCTTATTCTAAGTTGTGTTTACATAAGAAAAAAAATCAGCAATTTTCTGCTTTTGCAGCACTTACTCATATCATTTATCTGATACAATAGATCCTAATGCTTCAGTGCAAGACAGCAGTATTCTTGAGAATTTGAGAAATAAGCCACAAATTTTTTTGATCAAGGTAAATTTCTGAAAAATTAGAATGTTTTGAGGAAATTCTCAGAAACAGTTAGCAAAGTTCTGAAAACCAAGTCAATCTTCACTTGTGATCTATCTTGCAAGTATAGATTTAAAAATTTTTAGCAATAATAGTATTTTGCAAGAATACTACATTGATTTTATTGGACCTTAGTTCAAACATGCTGGAATTATTTAGAGAAAAAGCAGTAGCAATATATTTTTGCAAGAATGCTGTAACAACCAAGCCTCCGATCCGCAAGCCCATGATGCGCTCATGATGTAAGCCCATGACACAAACCCGTGATGCAAGCCCGTGACCCAAGCCTGGGAGATCAACCCGATCATATGAGATAATAATTAGCGAACATTAGTTGATTCGCATAAAATATATATTTATCAAATGGAATAAATATAAAGTATGTAGTCATAGAATCGAATAAATAGAATTATAATCATGATAGTAGCAATTCATAACATATAAAAAAGAGCTATACAACCTTTTGTACAAGTCAGTCTGTTCAACTTATCTTAATAAAGTCTTCTTGCTTCTTAAAAAATCACCTTTTCCCGTGTGTTTGTTACAAATGCTATGCTAATTTTATTGAATTTTATACATACAGTGCATGCCACAAGTATCTGATCCTATAACTTTTCGGAGTCAATGTATAATGGCTTAAAATTTTATTACTGTTTATAAAAAGTATTACTCATGATGATGAATTTATTAGATTCAAAAATTTTAAACCACGGTGTTATAGAATAGGTTTTAATGTTGGTAGAAATTAGTTTGAAAATTAGAACTTAATAAGGAAATTTTGTAATAACTGTATTTAGTAATAGTGATATGCGAAATTGATGTGCAATGACACTCAATGACGCTTAGCGACGCTTAATGACGCTTAGCGACGCTTAATGACGCTTAGCGACGCTTAACGACGCTTAGTGACGCTTAACGACGCTTAGCGACGCTTAGCTCAATAGATATATAAACCCACCTTATTTCCCTTAGTTTTAGACAGATCCAGACATTGTATTTTATCTTTACCTTTATATTATCTATCCTCCTCTCTTATTATTAATAAACTCTTGGGATTTCTAAGGAACAGACACCTTGGAATAGCCCTCTTGTTAAATTAATAAACTGTGTATTATCTCTTGTTGTTTTATACCGAACTGCCTCAGAGAAGTGTGTAGTTTCTTACAGACATAAAAGAAACTATACTTCCCTCTTGCACACCGCTTCACGCCCAAAGTAAGGGATCTCAGGAGCCGTGTGATTGTTACTCTATCGGAATTAAAGAAGGCTTCCGGTACTGTAACATTTGGTGCCTTCTGGCGGAAACCTATTTAAATTATTGAATATTATTAAAGAATTTGGAAATCTTATTATTACTTTTGGCAGAAATTTAATTATTTTTTTTGGCTGTTACTAACCCTCTTGCTGTTGATTGCACTCTTATTATTCTCTTACAACTTACTTGGAATTTTCTTTTTGTTGGATACTAACTATTTACTATATTTAGGAGATTAAAATTTTGTTAACAACTTACTACTAACCTTTTATTTTGGAGGTATTTTATTATTCTTTTATTAGTTTCCTTAAGACTTGGGAACTGCCTTTTCTATATGAATAGAGCGTATGAACTATACTTAGAACAAATTGAAGTACACGAAACAAGTCATCCTTCCTCACTTGCGGTAGACGTTTTGCAAGCCTACCATCCTGATTTATCCTGTACTATCTGTTACCCTGTTGCTAATTTATACCGTCCCTTTCGCCGATTCTGGGGAACGTATCGAGACAATTATTTTGCTACCCAATACTCACAAAAGACAAACGACTCTTACTGTATTTTAGTTGCTGCTACTGATTATAATACTGCTAGAGCTGCTGCTCGAGATATTGTTTTTAGTTGCCGCTATAACAACGACCTATTAGACCCAAAAGAAGTTATTGCTGGTCTACTCCTTGCACATACCCCCTATACTCTTGCACCTACCTTACCTCTTAATTTTGAAGCTACTCTACTTGATCTTCACATTGAGGACCTCTTACCTTCTACACCTGCTTCAACTCGACCAAGGACTGAAAACCTTCTATTCGATTTTCAAAATCAACTAGGAAGAACTGAATTAAATTTTGACGTTTCTCCACCCAGATCTATATTCACCTTAGGACCTGAACAATTAGCTGATACTGGTGTTGGTTCTTCCACTAATACTTATATACCAATCCCTCCAAGCCTTGCACTTCCTTCTTCACCTATCTCAGAAATTCCATATCATTATACTCGAGAAACTACTCCTCCTCCACGAAATCGCCTCTTTCGCTATTTACAACAAACCTTTTCTCCTGCTCGCACAACTGTTCCTCCATCTCCTCTTGTAACTGAATATTACCCAACTGTTAATTTAGATATAAACGTTACCCCACGCCATACACCTCCATTACTTAATACTCCTCCTCTTAACGACCAAAATTTAATTGACCCTCTCGACCATTATATTCAAAACCAAGACGCTACTATTGTTAGAGCTGACTCTCCTCCACAATTCGAGGAAATAAATTTACAACCTCTTGTTGAAGAATTAAACCCTATCTTACCTCCTAACCAACCAGAAAACCTAATGGGTGATCAAGCTTTACAAGATGCTGCGCAAGCAATAACTGATCTTGCCAATGCCCTTGGACAAGGCTCTGAGAAAACTCTTATTACTGTTGCAGATTTTTACGGTGACGGAACCCAAGACCCTGCTGACTGGCTGAAGGAATTTCGAAGAGCCGCTACTGCCAACCGATGGAGTGCTGAACGGAAACTTCAGCTTGCTCCTGTGTACCTTAAAGGTGTTGCTCTAGACTGGTATACTGCTTTAAACCCGGTACCCAATGTTTTTAATGATAACAACCACCAGAACCGAAGTTTCCAGCATCTTTTTAAGACACGTTTCTATACTACTAAGCAAAAGGCCCTTTGGCAAAAACAACTTTTCGAAATTAAGCAAGGACCCACAGAAACGGTGGATGGATATGTCAACCGATTTCGTACATTGCAAACGAAAGTGGACCCAACCGGTGTTTTTCCCGCTGATTTTGTTAAACAACTTTTTATCCAAGGCTTACGTTCTGAGTATGCAGTTAATGTTCAAGCTGCTATACCTAATACCCTGACCGATGCTATTGAAGTAGCCCTCCGCTGGGAAACTGGAAAATTAATGACTACCCCTACTACCAATACCGACCAAGCTATTCAACAACTTACAGACCAAATTGCTAAGCTTAGTATTAATTTAGCCCAGACACAGACCACACCTACCTCTTCTGTTAATTATGCTGACAACCGTGCCCAAACCCCTCGAATGAAAGAGCCTCCTATCTGCTATTATTGTGGACGCACTGGACATTTTATTCGTGATTGCAATAGTAGAAAACAGGACCAACGACAAGGATCCAATTCTCGTCGTAATAATAATAACAATAACCGGAACAGAAATAACAACCAAAATAGGGACCGAAATGGTCGCTCTTCTGATCGCTATTCCAATAACAGAGACCGTTCTCGCAGTCGCAATAATTCTCGTCCTAGAAGCCAATCTAGAGATAATAATTATAGAAGCCGAAATAATGATAACTATCACTCTTACCAAAACTCCTCTAATCGATCTCCTTCGCCTTATCATCGAAGTGTTAATTATCTTACACAAAATCAGACTCAGACACCCTCTCTTACTGCTAGCAAGTGGAAAACGCTACTCAATAATCCATCTATCCGAGGTGCCTTGGCTACTCACCTGTATGAGGAAGCCAAAAATGCCAACCTTGTTCAAACCCCTGCGTATACTACACCTGTCAAATGTAATGTCTCTCTTCAGAATAAACCTTACCAAGCTATTATTGATAGTGGTGCTTCAATCAGCATGATTGCTCACAAGGCAGTCAAAGAACTTGGATTGACTATTGAAAAGGCCTCTAACAGCCTTATTGTTCCTGCAGTTGGAACTTCCACTCGGCCTTTAGGGATTATAAAAGACCTGCCAATTGAAATTGATCACATTACTATCCCTCTTACTGTAGAAGTAGTAGACACTACTTCTTACTCTCTTCTATTAGGCAATGACTGGAATCAAAAAGTGGAAGCAAATTATAATTGGAAAAATGGTTGTTATACTTTTAAATGGGAAAACAAGAAACATACTATCCCTACTACTTATGAAAGTAACCAACCTCTACCCAGTCAACCCACTGTGACTGCACCAGATGAATTAGACCTTTATGAACCAGAATACTTATACCCTCGAGAAGCTTATACTTTCGATCGAGAAGACTCAGACCAATCTCTTTCACTAGAAGAAAATGAATGGACCACTTATCATTCTCGCCGTAGAAACAGAAAAGCTCCTAAACAGCGTGTCTGTGGAAATTGTGGTTCTCCTGACCACCTCTTTGCAAATTGTCCTACCAACCAATGTAATCGATGCCAGGAATTTGGCCACATCGCTGTTAAATGCCCTAAACAAGCCCCAAGACGTACCACCTGCCCTACTTGTCATGACTCCAACCACCTATATAGGGACTGCCCCAATAATGTCTGCAGAGGATGCAGTACATTAGGACATATTGAAGCCTACTGTCCTCTTGCCACTTGGAAAAGACAAAATTTGGTTTACCAGTGTGGATGTACTCTTGATCAAGTTGATAGTAATCGCCTACCTAACCATAGCACTCGCCGTACCCACCATTGTTGTCAATGTAGAGTTCCTAACAGACCTGAAGTCCTTAGACTTCTTGAAGAGAAACTTGTTTGCCCTGGATGCTATTCTGACTTTCACTGTGCTCTAGACCGAGAAGACCCTAGGAGTATCCATTTCTTCACCCAAGGTGAAGGACGTGGAATGCTTGTTAATTGCAAAGTATGTAATAAAGCAGATACAAGACCTAGAATGTGTCAATTAGACAGTCTTCGGGAAGAATTATGGTTTTGTGAATTAGAACACCTTTACGCATACAAGGCTAGCCAGGATATCCAGTATAATCCTAATTATAACCTCTGGACTCGAATCAAACGTTATACTGAATCAACAAAGAATGCCGGACACCAATATGAAATGAACCAGACCAGAATTTACCGACTTGCGAAGATTCTCTTGGATGAAAATGACCAGACCATTGCCCAGGCCCTAGAACCTCTAACCTCTGACCGCATAACTCAACCCTGGAGCTATAAGGAAATGCAACTTATATTGCAAGCTGAATCAGACTTACTATCAGAAAATGATATTGACCCGCTACAAGCAATTTTAGACGAATCCTTCGACACTAGCCACCCAGACTATGACCAGAAGTATGCCCTCGCTGTACTTCGAAGAAACTTTACAGTTCCTGTTGACCTCTGTCAGGAATGTTTACATGTTAAACACCAAGAGGAATTGAATGCAAATCAAGGGTATTGTGATGATTGCAAACTTCCAGACCCAGAAATTTACTCTCCACCTGCTGAAGAAACAGTTAAGGAAATCGATGATGGTTCACAGTTTTATCAGCTTCAACAACAAGTACAACAACAGGATCAATTGATAAAACAATTACAAGCAAGAATTGAAACCTTGGAAACTACCAATGCTGCTTTATTATGCTTTTTCCGAGAAGAAGCCCAAAATGCCCACCATCGAGCTAATGCCTTGGATACACTTTGTCAAAATTTTTAGAGAATCCTAGGCAGGATCATAAACTACCTGTCGACCCAGACCAGAACCTTATACCCAAATTTGTAAATATTATTACTCTTGAACATGAAGAATATACCCTATCGACCCAGACTTCTTTAAATATTGGACCACTTAATAAAGAACAAGGCCTAGCTTTTCGGAAATTATTAGAAGAATTTGCAGACCTCTTTGCAAATGATATAACTGAGCTAGGACGAACCAACTTGGTTACTCACCGAATCTATACTGAGGATGTACACCCTATTCGTTCCCGGCCTTATTCTGTACCTCCTAATGAACAAGAATTTATACAAGAAGAAATCCAAAGAATGTTAGAACATAAACTCATTCAACCCTCTGATAGCCCTTGGACCTCACCTGTTGTTCTAGTACGAAAGAAAAATGGCAAATTACGATTCTGTGTAGACTACAGAAAAGTAAATGCTGTTACCAAAAAGGATGCTTACCCTCTGCCTCGTATTGATGAAATGCTTAATGCCCTTACAGGATGCTCTTGGTTCTCTACTCTCGATCTTGCGAGTGGATATTGGCAAGTTGCCATGGACCCCCGTGACAAAGAGAAAACTGCCTTTACTACACGATACGGAATTTATGAATTTAATGTAATGCCTTTTGGTCTTTGCAATGCTCCTGCAACTTTTCAAAGGCTGATGGATCGTGTATATAAAGGAATTGGGTGGAAATTTGTAGTTGTGTACTTGGACGATACAATTGTTTATTCGAGAACATTTGATGAACATTTAACCCATTTAAAAGGGGTATTTAATAGAATTAAACAAGCAGGACTCAGACTTAATATAGAAAAGTGTACTTTCTGGATGCACCAACTACCATTTCTTGGACACTTAATCTCTGCTAACGGTATCGCCCCTGACCCTCAAAAAGTAGAAGCTGTCCAACGGATTCAACCTCCTAAAAACCTTACAGCCCTTCGATCTTTCCTTGGACTTGCGGGATACTATCGCCAATTTATTCAAAACTTTTCATCAATCGCTCGCCCTTTGAATTCTCTTCTACAAAAGAATGAACCCTATCACTGGCAAGACAAACAACAAAAAGCTTTTGAAGAATTAAAATCTAGACTCATTACTGCTCCTATATTAGCCTACCCCAATTTTAAAGAGACATTTATACTTGCTACCGATGCTTCTTATAATGGCTTTGGTGCCACACTAAGCCAACTAGATAGGAATGGAAAAGAACACCCGATTGCCTATGCTAGTAAAAGTTTGCGAAAAGAAGAAATGAATTATGCAGCAACTGAACTTGAATGTGCTGCAGTTGTATGGGCCATAGAACATTTTCACAAATATTTAGGCGCTACAAAATTCATCTTAGTTACAGACCACTCAGCATTGAAATGGTTACGTACTGCTGAACCCAAAGGAAGAATTGGAAGATGGATCTTGAAGCTCCAACCATACAATTTTGGAATTATTCATAAACCAGGCCGAATTCATTCGAATGTTGATGCCCTCTCTCGGTTACCGACTCAGACCATTGTACCTAATAAATTATATGAATCTTGACCAATATCATAATCTTTACCACTATTTGGACACAGACCAATTTCCAGATGGATTTACTGACCAAGAACAAAAACGACTAATGACCCAGGCTAAATACTTTGAAGTTAGACATCACCTTCTCTATAAAAAGAATAAAAGGAACCCAGACAGGCCACTTAGAGTTATAAAATGGACAGAAGTTGAACCAGTATTATATATGATGCATAAGCACCCCACTGCTGGACATTTGGGAACTGACGCTATGTATTATAAAATATCTGACCGCTATTATTGGGATCAAATGTATAGAGATATACAAGAATATGTGAAGACTTGTGAGGAATGCCAAAGAAGACAAAAAGGTCATAGGAAAGAACCTTTACACCCTATACAAATAGGAAGAGCTTTCGAACGTGTTGGAATTGACCTTGTAGGCCCTTTGCCTATAACTAAACAAAACAATCGATATATTATTGTCGCTACCGAATACCTGACACGATGGCCAGAAGCTCGTGCTGTTCCAGATGCTAGTGCTAATACACTCGCTCAGTTTATCTTTGAAGAGATAATCTGTAGACATGGAACTCCAAAAATTATCTTATCAGACCAAGGTCGCAATTTTATTAGCGAAACTATTAGAATTCTCTGCGAGAAATTTCTTATCAAGCACAAATTCTCTTCTCCCTACCACCCTCAGACAAATGGGATGGTGGAAAGATTTAATAGAACATTGTGTGAATCACTTGCAAAAGTGAAAGGAGATGATGATTGGGATTTGTATATACCTGCTGTTCTCTTAGCATATAGAACAAAAAGACATGCTACCACAGGATATACCCCCTTTCAACTTATATATGGGAGATATGCTATCTTACCAATCGAAGCACTTTTCCCAGTAGAACCTATAGAAATTGATGATGAAATAGACTTACAAGGAAGTATTCTCCAACGTGCTTATGATTTAATAGAGAAATTACCAAACTACCAGAATCAGGCCAGACAAAATACTGAACGATCACAGCAAAAACAAAAAGTCCGTTTTGATGCCAATATTCGAACAGAGACATTTGAAATTGGTGATAAAGTGTGGATACAAAGAAAGGAACTAGAAGCCTCTCGCTCAGCCAAATTTGAAGATAAAAGATTTGGACCTTTTCTTATCCATGAGAAATTAGACAATGGTGCTTATAAATTACGGACAATAGAAGGAAAAATTTTACAAAAATACTATAATAGTGATCGTCTTGCTAAATATCACGAGCCACAAACTTGGGAACCAGTAGTTGTTATTGATTCCCCTAGAAATTTCTAGAAGAAATTTGATCTACAAGGGGATGAAACACACAATTTAATTCGTAAAACCTCAAAATGTATTTATACAACTACCCCTTTTGGAATTTTCCCAAAAATGACTACCCCTACATTGCAACCTCAAACCTTGTTAGCCCTCCAATACCTTTTTCAGACATGGAAACAAGATAATGCCGCCCAAAATTATGCATTGTGGATTACATCACAATGTGTATGGTTATGTGATAATAATGATACCACTCAGACTATTGACCTTACTAATGTAATTACTTCTTTTCTTGAGCCAGACTCAAATAATTTTCTGAACACTCTAGAAGACACAGAGCAGTTAGAAATTAATTCACCAGGAGTAAATGACACAGAAGAAATAAACCCAAACTTGGAACTGGAAGACATACAGGAAGAAACGTTAACTGTTCCAACTACTAATCCCCAAGAAGACACTCCTGCTCCATTACCTGGGAAATTAACCAAAATTATACAAGATATTATTCAACCTTGTGGACCTCTAACTCAGACATCTATTCCTCTATATACTGGAATAACGTATCAAGAGAAATTGCAGAAAATTCTCAAACGAATTAAAACTCGAACTAGAAACAGACAAGACCAGACTAAGCTGCTCGAAGCTTATTATTATCTTGGTAACCTTATAGACAAGTACCCTGATGCTCATGAAGATATTCAATCAATAATTGAGAAGACTCAAGGAGAAAGAAGAGCCCGAGACACATGGAAGTGTGCCAGACGGATGAAATTGCTTTTCTCTAATCGACCTCTAGAAAATATCTCTCGAACAACCTATATTACTTATACAATGATTACGAGGTTAACTGATGCCGAACTTTCTCAAGTCCTTCCCCAAATTAGAACTCACGGAGTTCGTTCTTAAAGGGGAGAGTATTGTTATAGAATAGGTTTTAATTTTGGTAGAAATTAGTTTGAAAATTAGAACTTAATAAGGAAATTTTGTAATAACTGTATTTAGTAATAGTGATATGCGAAATTGATGTGCAATGACACTCAATGACGCTTAGCGACGCTTAACGACGCTTAGCGACGCTTAATGACGCTTAGCGACGCTTAACGACGCTTAGTGACGCTTAATGACGCTTAGCGACGCTTAACGACGCTTAGCGACGCTTAGCTCAATAGATATATAAACCCACCTTATTTCCCTTAGTTTTAGACAGATCCAGACATTGTATTTTATCTTTACCTTTATATTTTTTATCCTCCTCTCTTATTATTAATAAACTCTTGGGATTTCTAAGGAACAGACACCTTGGAATAGCCCTCTTGTTAAATTAATAAACTGTCTATTATCTCTTGTTGTTTTATACCGAACTGCCTCAGAGAAGTGTGTAGTTTCTTACAGACATAAAAGAAACTATACTTCCCTCTTGCACACCGCTTCACGCCCAAAGTAAGGGATCTCAGGAGCCGTGTGATTGTTACTCTATCGGAATTAAAGAAGGCTTCCGGTACTGTAACAACGGCATTAAAGTTTAGTTTCATATTTCAATTTAATAAATCCAAGATCTGTTATAGAGTAATTTCTAGAAAGTAAAATTAATACGCAAATTATAAACTGAAAGCCTATAAGATTTATGATATTATTTATTTCTCTGAACATTTAAAATTAAGGGTAGAGGGTATGTAGATCATTTCTATTAATAAACTAGTTACTAAAAATTTTATATTTAATAACAAAGAAAATTTTTATTAAGTAACCATATTAAATTTTTAAATAAAATTGTAGAGGAGGTTTTTCTGATTCTAATGGTGGTCGGATCATTAAAATTGGCCCAGTAGAACATAAGATATAGTTATTTTTATCTTCGCGACCCTATTTTACTTATTGTTTACACGTGATTTGATTGGCCAATTTTTGATCGCCCCGCAGAATAGACCCCGCCCCCGCAAAAGTTGATACTATAAAAACTTTATCAAATTTCATTCAAAATTAATAAAATTTTTATGGTATGTGTAATTTTTTATTGCGAACAATTTTTACTTAGTACATAAATACAATTTATATAGTAAAAAATTAACTTTTATATGTAGCAACTTTTAAATTCGCAGTAAAAATATTTTGGTCACTCGTTTATTAATAGAAATGATCTACATACCCTCTACACTTAAGCATTGATTGATAATATACTGTATATGTATATCAATACAGTATTAAGTTTATAAGGTAGCTGCGCAAATATGTTATGTAAAAACCAGAAACGGATGAACCAGTAAATTATATTATCCGGGATTTTTCTGTTAATCGAGAACAGCTAAATTTTTTTCAACGAATTTGGGTCAAAAATGAATGCTACAATTCAGCACATTCATTTAAACCCAAAGTCATCAAAAAAGATTTGTTCTTGAAATGATAGCATTGTGATTTGTTATTCATTTTCTGATTTTACTATGAATGCGTCATCAAATAATGAGATATCTTGAGAACGGATGCACCCTTTTGACGATTTTGGATTTAAATGAAAATTTCGAGTCTTAACATTCATTTAAGCAAAATCATCGAGAATAGCATAGCTAGCAAAATTATGTATGTATCTCGAAAATTTTTTTTACTAATAAAAGTGTAGCGTAAACTCCGAATCGAATTGGTCTCGCCTGTAACATTAATAACATGCGTAACATGCGTTAGTGAATCACATACTGCGTATCTCCAGTAGTGATGGGCAATTTGCAGTTTTTCCAAAATCCTGCGCAAGATGCGGGATCATGTGCGTGATTCGCAGAATTGTTTACCGGAAATCTATAAATTTCGACTGGAATTATGGTATTGGCCCGAATTATTCCGCACATCACGTGATGGATCACGCGCAGGATTCCGCGTGATTAGGGTGTCCAGGATTATGCAATGCGATGAGGTAAATTATGCGGGCGAACTGAAATAAATTTAAAATTATGCGATTATGCGTTCTATACTTCGAAATTTTTCGGACACTTACTGAAAATTTCTACCTCAACTATGCTCGTAATTTAGGTTTAGGTTATTCATTTTTCTATATCAGAACTTTTCGGAATTTACTTGCTGCCGCCCGCCCAAATTATAAATTAAGTATTGCCGAATATCGCCAAATGAAGTTAACGTCTCCCAACAACCAGTTATATTTTAGCAACGTGATCTGAGTGCTTTTTTTTGTCGAATTATGCGAAGCATATGCGATGTGAAAATTTAAATTATGCACATATTATGCTTTCGCATAATCCTGAACACCCTACGCGTGATGCCCATCACTAATCTCTAGTATAGTAAGGTTTGTAACAATAACCCATGATAGAAACTATAATAATTCCAACGTGAACTACGTAACTCAACCCTAACTATAAATTTTGATTATTAGAATAGTGAGCAAATTTTGTATGAGAATTTTTACAGTAATTCATGATAGAAATCAAAATTATTTCGACACAACCTTAAAACGTATTATGTGTTGAGTAGGTTTGTAACAGATTTTTTTTTATAGAAACTATGATAAAATGATAATTCCAACACTACTATCTCTCCTTTCATTGTTACTGAAATGGCTTGTATATTATACTGTATATTCGATACAACTTTGTAGAGCATAGTGGTTAGCGCTCCCAGGTCACAGTCGCAAGGTCGCGAGTTTGAATCCAACTGGGGACAAGGCTAGGACCACGACTAGAAAGATCTTCAGAGGATTTCCTATTTTAAGAAAAAGAACAAGATTCATATGTAGTCAACATAGCCATGGTGTCGGGGACGACCAGATAAGTCAACAAATAACGTAAACATTGAGTAAACCCAGCTTATAAAGTGTGATCCGACTGTGAGTTAGGGAACTGAGGACCTAGATAAAGTAGGTCCTACACCGCGGGACCAGGGACCCGGACGTCAAGAGATAGACTAAATGGAGCAAGAGTTATCACACTAGTTCGGTGACTAATCAGTGGCCATATGCCTAACATCGATCTCCGCTGAATGATAACATTGGTCTTAGAGAGTGACAGTAATCCTAAGGTGTCTAGGGCCTTCAGGATAGCGGAGGGCGGTTAAAATCAAAAAAAAAAACTTTGCTAAAAATACCTAAGAACAGTACCTCCATCAATGGATCCAATAAAAGAATTATAAAAGAATTTGATTGGTTTGTCTGATCAAACGACCAATCAATTTCTTTATCGAATTTATTAAATGATTTCTCTAAGAGAGAGGTAACGTAAACTACCGAATTAAATTGGTCTGGCCCTACCTTGCTTTACATATTGATGGGTGTTCATTTTCTTTTGTAAATTCGATTTATGTCATCCTTTGCAATTTCATAAGTTTCGCCACCTTTCGTCATTTCGTCATTTAAGGTTTTATTTGATGAAAAGCGAAAAAAAGTTTCGTTAGCGTGAAACCTCTGGGATTCGTCTAACAACTATATAGCAACTTGTGCATTTTTCACTAGGTTATTCGCATCAGTGCTGATTAATAGCAATGTCACATAAATTGTCATTTTAAATTGACAATGTCATATTTTAATAAATGCATTAGAATGGCAAAAAGTTGCAATAATATTGTCTTACGCCAGAATAAATCTTACTATATTTTAGAATCAACTTAAATACATTTAAGTGGAAATTATTTTAATCCACTTAAAGCTAATCCAATGCAAAGTTATTTATGCATATATTCTAGTCATTTATTCTAACTACACTACTTATTACAAGTGTGACTATTGGAATGACAGTTACTTCCGAAAGGCAAGTTTGCTGTTTACGTTTGCAGTGATTTATATACCTATTTGTAACAATGATTATGCTTGTAAATCTTGCCTTATACCGTAGCTTTTGAAGGAATATCATCATGTTTGGGAAATTGTTTAGTCCCTAAAAAAAATTTTCTCATGTAACATATATAATTAAATTCTCCACCTGGAAGGCTAGAATTATAATTGAAATTAAATTAACTTGAATTCGGTTAAAAAGTTTATTTGCGTGGTGATTAGCTTTCTGCAATTGGATTGAAAAAAACTTCAACTTGTGCAAGTTGTTCAATTCTTTAACAAAATGATTCATCTAAACTATAAATGATAAATATGATCAACAAAAATAACAAAGGATTTTTTATGACAAAAATGACAATGTGCCATAACTGATTCACACTGGTTTATATGGAAATCACATGATATTCATATAGATCGGCGCGATTAAAGAACTATGAAACCTGAATTGAGAGCTAGTGAAATCCGCTACGTAGATCGGATTAGGATAAAATCCGCGTTTAATTATGTTTTTGATTATACGTGTATAAAAGCAGACTTCATCCTCATGTGATGGATCATGGCAGATTTAATAGCTCGCAATTCAGATTTCACCCTGTCGTATTAAAATTAACGCATGGCGTGTTGAATTTTTTAATTTTGTTTATCAAAATTGTTTACATGTAAAATGGCCCTTTTTTAATACGTGACACTCCATTTAGTTCTTTTTAAAATTTAGCACTTTTAAATAATAATGGATGTTTCTTGCTTTTTCATACTGTATTAAATATGCTAATCGATAACATTCGTGATTATCTACTAAATTTAATAGAGTATATGGTAGAAATTTAAATATAATTGAATATGGAGTAGAATATATGTGCATTATTATAGTTTCGATACATAATAAAATTCTATATGTTAATTATTAGATGGTTTAGTTTCATAATCATTTATAAAAAAAAACAACTATAAGATACATGAATATCCAATTAGTTATATATTCATATTAGTGATACGGGTCGATGAAAAAATCGCGGGCCGAGGCTAGGGATGGGTTCGGTCAGCTAGGTCAGCTATCGGTCAGCTATCATCGACTATCGACTACTAGCCGGCTATAGCCGGCTATAGCTGATCAATTACTTGATCACTTTCTTAATTATTTGTTAATTAAACAAATAAACAAATGACAAATAATTATATTTTATATGTAATACAGTTATACAATATTAGAGTACCCTACCCAT
Source organism: Gigaspora rosea (assembly GCA_003550325.1). Classification (NCBI taxonomy): domain Eukaryota; kingdom Fungi; phylum Glomeromycota; class Glomeromycetes; order Diversisporales; family Gigasporaceae; genus Gigaspora; species Gigaspora rosea. The sequence continues at coordinate 118,104 of QKWP01000943.1, forward strand.
GTGGCGAAAAAAGTTCGGGTCACATGTTATAAACAGCCAATCAAAATAATCAAAATATTGAAGATCCGATCTACATTTTCAAAACAATCTAATTCTGGTCAAATTTGTAGATCATTTGGCCTATTGGAGATGATCCCCAAAAGGCCAAACGATCTGTAAATGACCAGAATTAGATTTTGAAAATGTAGATCGGGGATCGGTCAAAATTAGCCCATACGAATTTTCAAGATTCTAGCAAAGATTTATCTGTATCTACTTGACTAAATTCAGTAAAAAAAAAATTTATTTTAATTCTAAATTTACTTTTGTAGTATTAAAAAAAAATTTATCGAAATTTGATAGATGGGTGTTGAGAAATCTTTACTAAAATTTTAAAAAACAGATAATTTTACAAAAAATTGGTAATTTTTTTTTTTTTTAGCTTAAACGAAGAGTTCTCAACAACCATTATTCAAATTTGATGAAATTTTTTTTGGTAAAATTTTTTTTTTTTAGCTTCAAACGAAGATTTCTCAACAACCATAATTCAAATTCGATGAAATTTTTTTTATTTTAATTCTGTAAGTTTATAGAATTAAATATATATACATATATATTGAAATTTAGTACATTTTGTAAAACATAATTATTTATTTTATTATATCAAAATCCTGTTTCTTGCAAATCATTGACAAAAAATTGCTTGTTTGTTAGATAATGCATGCCTGTCTTTTACTATCTTACAATAAAAATACTTTAGCTATTGCACCAATTTTGCCATAGCAGATTCTCAATTTTAATTAGCTAACTAATATGCTTTACAAAAGTTTGGCACAATTGTTACATAATTTTTGGCCAGAATTTAAGTTTTTAACTTTTTAATACAAAAATAGAAATTTTGAAGGAAATAAGCCTATTCTATACTAAAATTAGCCCAACATTTTTTATTTAATGGGCATTTATGTAGTATAAATTTTGTTAACCTTAAACAAAGATTTTTTAACAATGATTATAGCGCTTTGCAAAAAAGTGTGACCCTGTGATTTTCACGGTGATGATGGCAGAAAATTTCTGAGATTTTAATTTCCTATTGATCATAATTTTCATCAATAACGTCTATATTTTATCCGAAATCTTTAAAATTCTTCAAGTATCGAAAAATCTTATAGAATCGACTGATTTCTCATGGTTTTACATGACATCATGATCTGCAGATGTCACACATTTTTGCAAAGCACAATAATACAAATTTGATAAAAATTTTTTATTTTAATTCTGTAATCTTACAGAATCAAAGATATTCTTAAAATTGGATAAATAGTTATTAAAAAATCTTCACTAAATATTTTAGAAAAAATTAGCTACAACTTCTTTTTATATGTACCTAAACTTTGAACAAAATTTACTTGGCATTTACCTAATCAAATACAATCAAAATTATTTATAAAATCTTTTGATTGAACTTGATTAGATAAGTTCCAAATAACCTTTATTAGCTTGTATTGAAATTATTGTGATTTTTACAATAAGTCATTAAAAACTTTTGTTACATAGCTTGTTATTTCATTAAATTATAGTATGTAGTTAATTTGTATTGAATTATAATTTTTACTATAAAAAATTGTTACAGAACTTACTTTTATTCTAATTATCACAGTATATGATTGTTAGTTGTATTAAAATCATTATTATTTTGTTATAAACTATTGTAAAAATTCTGTTATATTAGATAGTATTAGAATTATTATAATTTTTATTATGAGTTTATGCAAAACTTATATTCTATTCTGGTACCTACATATAATTTAATTTGTATTAATCTGCATTAAAATTATTGTGAACTCTATTGTGAATTATTGTAAAAAATTCTGGTACAAAGCTTGCTTGTTATTTCAGTAATATATAGTATATAGCTGGTTTGGTAATTTAAAATTATAATTATTAAGCCAAATCTACTATTTTAGAAATATATAGTATGTAGTCAAAATTGAATTAGAATCATAATTTATATTGTAAGCTACTATAAAATTCTGTTACAAATCTAAGTTAAATTATTTTGTATTTAATTTCTATTATGGTTTACTAAATTTATTTACTATTTTTATAATAGCAATATATATTGGAATTATTGTAATTTCTATTATAAGCTATTGATTATTGTATTATGTATGTTTCTAGAAATTATATTATATAGTTAAAATCATTAGTTTGTATTGGTTTTACTATAAAAATTTTTTTATAAAGCATACTTGCTATTCTAGTATTGCTAAGACTAAATTATTTTTAGTAATTATACTATGTGCTAATATTATTTATTATTAGAATCTTGTAATAATAAATGATTAGTATAATTAAATATTATAGTATATATATAAAGTATAATATAAGTCAATATTATAGCATATATCTGATATTGTAATAAAGGTTGTAGCTTTTTGATATAGTAATTTTATTTGAGTTATGTTACAAAAAAGATATTTTACTAATTAAATTTTGTTATCTATATTATATAGTAATTATAATTATTTTATATTTAGATTATATTTTTAAATATAACCAATTAAAAATACTAAAATTCATAGACTTGAAATTAAGTTATAAAGATTATATAATGTATTTAAAATATTTAATAAATAAATATATAAATATAAAATAAAATAATGATATAAAAATAAATATATAAATATAAAATAAATAATGATATAAAAATAAAATAATAACATAAAAATAAAAGAATAATATAAAAATAAATAATAATAAAAATAAAATAATAATATAAAAATAAAATAAAAAATTAGGCAAATTTGCCAAGAAAAAAACCCAATGGGAAAAACCTTATTTTAATAAGTAAATAATAAATAACAAATATATAAAATATAATAATTTTAAATATAATAAATTGTTAAATATTTGTTGACAACCAACTATGTAAACATAAACATGCTCTTGCAGATTCACTATTTAGTCTATTTCTTGATTTGTTAATTACTTGACCTGCAATTGAAAAAAGTTGTTCACATGGAACTGAACTAGCTTGAATACATAAATAATTATGAGCGAGTTTTGAAAGTGCTGGATATTCTACTGTATGAGTATTCCACCAATCTAAAAGTTTTATAGTTTCATCTGCTTCTGCAAATAACCAATATTTATGAGCTTCATCATCCATTATTTGTGCTTGCTGTGATGTATTTTTCAATTTTTGATAAAAACTAGATACTTTTTTAGATACTAATAATGATGGTTGTTGATTAATTTTTTGTCTGATTGGTGTTAAAATTTCTTCAATAGTCATATCAGGAAAACAAAGCTTTTTATATCTAGGATCTAAAAAAGCAGAAATATGCAAAGATTCAGTTATTGTATTAAAATATTCAATAAATTTAGATAACATTGCTTCAACAACTTCTTCTAATAGAAAATTTTTATTTTCTAAATCATTTCTAAGAGCCAATAAAATTATTTGTGCATGTGCAATTGTTGGATAAGTTTGTGAAGAAAGTTCAATAGTAGCATCATTAAATAGTTCTAATAATACAACTAAATCTTCATAAATTTGCCAATCTTTTATATCTGGCATATAAGGGTTTAAACTTGGATGTTTAATTAATAACATATTTATAGATTCATAAAGTAAACATGCTCTTTTAATCATCTGATATGTTGAATTCCATCTTGTCTTGCAATCTAAAATTGGAACTAAAAAAGTTTTTTCATTCAAAACTGCAAGTTGTTCTAAATCTTCAAGAATCTTAGTTGATTTACGAATAGTTTTAATTAATTTTCTTAATTTTTTAACTGAATCTTCTAAAAGATTTAAACCAGCAAAAGCCACTAAATTAAGTATATGGGCTATGCATCTATAATGATTGAAATTGTTTAAAATTAACTTATCTTGTAAATAATTTGCAGCAGAAATCATATTTGCAGCATTATCAGTAGTTAATGCAATAGTTTTAGTTTTAATTCCAAATTCTTCAAGTAAATCATATATTTTGTCAGCAATATTTTTTCCAGTATGAGAACCTTTAAACTGAAATATATCTAGTACAAAATGTTGCAATTTCCAATTATTATCAATAAAATGAATAGTAATTGCCATAAAATTTTCAAATTTTAAAGATGTCCAAAAATCAGTTGTAAGAGCAACTTTATTTGAAAATTCATTAAAATAATCTTTTACCAAATTTCTTTGTTGATTAAATTGTTCAATAATTAAATTATGGATAGTTTTACGAGTAGGAATTTGATACAATGGATCTAATTTTTGAACCATTTTATGAAAAGCTTTTTCTTCTACTACTTTAAATGGTTTAAGAGATAAAATAATCCATTTAAGAATTGCTTGAGTTTTTTCTGCTTGAACTGCTACTGAATGTTTGTTAATTCTAATATTTGTTGTTTCATTATTTAACAATAATTTATGCAAATGTTGTAAATGAATACGAATAGAACTAGTTGATGTAGTTGGTTCAAATATTTTAGGGCATTGAGAACATTTACGAGTTTGTTTATCTACAAATTTCCAAACATCTGCTTCTTTATTACTTAATTTAACTTGCTGAGTGAATTTTAAATTTTTAGCTAAATTTTCTTCATTAGTTGCAATTATTTCTTCAAAGCTTAGATCATGTATACTTTGTATAATTTCTTCTTGTTCAGCTTCAATGCTGTCCTCTTCTAAATCACTAATATAAATATCATTATCAAGTTGTATTTGCAAATTTTCTTCTTCACTACAATCTTCAGGAGAATAATTTGAACTAGAAGACATATTTTAAATAATAAATAAAATATAAATATAAGATAAAATAAAAAACAATGATAAATAAAAATAAAAATGTATAATGTTAAAAATAAACTTTAAATAGATGTATTAAATAATAATAAATTGTATATAAATTAGAATTTAAATAAAGGTAAAAATTTGAACTTGTTATGGTAGTTAAAAAATAAACTTTATAAATATAATAAAACTTAAAAAATTAAAATTTTTTAAATTCGAATTACGTGTTAACTGTATACGTTGTTACTATTGGTTGGGAGATATCAGATCCACTGGTTAAAGCTACTTGGATAGTAAATGATAATTATGTGTTATCAGCAGAAAATTCAAATAGAGAATTCTGAAGGACGTGGGTTTCTTTGGCATATAAGAAATTGAATCGGACGTGATGTAATTAAAAAGAGGGGAATTGATGTATATTTAAAACAATGGGGTTAATTAAAAGAATCAATCAGTGTAATATATCAAATAGTGTATCAACTTAAACAAATCAATATAGTCTTAAACGAATCGATAAATGTATCACTTTAATTAAATCAATGTACAGTTATATGTATCAGCGATATCAAAGCAATTAATCAAGAAAATAAACAAAACAGCAGCGTAATGCTAACAAGCAGTGTTGAGAATTCGATAGAATTCGATTACAGGAATAAATTTTATATAAGTTGCCTTCGGCTTTGAAATGCCTACTAACTTATATAGGGTCAAGGTTTCTTATTAAACAAACAATCAGATCGAAGTCTGAAGTTTTTATTGAAAGGCTAATTCCAAGCCTTTAAATACATATTTTCGTTTACATAAATTAATTAGACTACACTACTCTAGCGAAACATTTTCACCTACTATCTAAAGATCCATCACCCCATCATTCTCTTCAATACCAATCCCTTCTTTATTAATCAGATTCGCCCTACACGCCTTTCCAATTTTAAGACTTCCGCCCGGGCATTCACACATGAAAGTTCAGATGAAACACGATAAGACATCAGCAGATTCCTGAAAATACTGAATGCCTCGCGGCAACATGAGTAATTCGCCCTACACGCCTTTCCAATTTTAAGACTTCCACCCGGGATTCACACATGAAAGTTCAGATGAAACACGTTAAGACATCAGCAGATTCCTGAAAATACTGAATGCCTCGCGGCAACATGAGTAATCGGCTGCCTTCAGATAGACGCGTAATTACAATTTCTTAGTTAAGCGTGGTGGTGTAAACGGGGACCGAGGATCGGGTCACATATATGGCTAATCAGATTCAAATACGACTTCGATCAACTTTAGTATAATAATAAATATAGAAATAAAAAGTGATATGTATAAGAACAACAAAATAGGAAATAAAAGAATTATATATGTGTTAACAAATAAAGAAATTATAAGGAACATTCGGTTGTCAATCGATCATCGATCAAAATCGATGATCAAAGTATACGGTTTAAGAGTTCAGGACGATCACGTAAAGTGATCACGGGGTTCCGATACCAAAATTTTAAGACTGGGGTAAAAAAAATTTTAATTTTTTCGAGTGTAACAACGTATTTATATTATATTTATTAATTTATTGTATTACAATTATTATAGCTTGCAAAATATATCTTTTATTATCGAAAAAATCATCGTACAATCGCGCAATCGGACACAATCAGGTGATTGTTCAAGTGATCATATTCGATTGTATTTGTGTGCAACGATCTACAAATTTGATAAAAAGTCACATCATTTTGCAAACCGCGATAAATAAGAAATTGCTCACAAACATACATTAAAGGACAAAAATACAAATTTGCATGTGAGCCACGATACACAAATTTGATCAAAAGATGCATCATTTTGCAAACCATGATAATTTATTATCAAACTTTTGCATTCTTTCTTGCTCGGTTGTTAGATAAAAGCATAAAATAAAAAAAAAGACTTTTTGAAAGTGATAAGTATACAAAACATGCCTGACTTTTACTATCCTACAATAAATATATCTTAGCTGTCGCACCAATTTTGCCACAGCAGATTCTCGATTTTAAATTGTCTAACTGCTGGGATCTACAAAATTTTGGCCCGCATTATACGATTGTTACATAATTTTGGCCGGAATTAAGTATTTTAACTTTTTCATTACAAAAATAGAAATTTTTAGGGAATAGGCCCTATGGTATGTAAAATTAGTCCAGGAACATTTTTCGCTTAATAGGCGGTTGTGATTTCATTAGTAAGATTTTGAGTAATTTCAGCCTAAATTTTTGATCGTCTCTCTTATCCAATCAAAATCGAGAGTCTGCTGTGACGCAACAGCTAGACTATTTCTTGCAATAATTCTGTAATTTGTGCACTTCATGCCGAATTAAGCAATAATGATGATTTATCAGCCAGAAAATAAAACATTTGGCATCGGCTAGACGGTCAGCTAAGCCGGTCTAGTCGACTATGTCGACTACGGCTATAGCCGAGCGGCTAGCCGACTATTAGCCGACCGAACCCATCCCTAGCCGAGGCCGATCCAAAAAAAACTCGGGCCGGTCGACCGGGCCGACCTTTTGCTAGTGTAATTTTTTCTGATCAGAAGCAGTCAACATTTATCTATATTAACGTGTAAAAAGCCATCAGTAGGTTTTTATCGAATTCTAGTGATATTAAATGATTTAACTTTTATTCTTTTTGTCCTTAACAAAAATTCCAGCATGTTATTATTTCATGTTGATTGATTGTCTATGTCTCCGAACATTCTTATACTTAGATTATATTCGCTATTTGCAGTTTATCACCTAAATAAGCCAATTCTCTTACATTATTATAAATGACTAGCCGATTTTTAATTAATTCCAGGCCTGAAATATACTTTAGAAGATAATCGATTCTAACACTTCTCTTACCAACCGGCCCGGCCCACAAAGGTGCGGCTGAGGGTCGACCCGCCCATCGACCCGGCCGTTGGGCCGGGGTCGACCCGTATCACTAATTCATATACAATATCAATCTTTCATTTACATTTGCCTATTATTGAATTGATATAAATATAAATCTTCACTATTAGCAGTGTTGGCAAAATATGGACGGACCAAATATGGACCAATACATAGACATAAAATTTATGAACTACGTCCATATTTTTTTACGTATTGGACATAACTGATAAGACAGTCAAAATCAAACACATGGGCTTAAATACTCCGAGGCCAAAAATTGGGAATATGGAACTATGGAACTATTTGGCCTGTGTCCATATTCGTGAAGCTTCTGATATGCATTCACATCCATGCTTCGTCACAAATAAAGCGCAAGATTTGGTAGACACAATGTATCTATCAATTTAAACTTGGTACATTTTTGGAGATCCTTAAAGCGAGGCAGACCGGCTTTCATTCCGATTTGCTGATTTTTGTAGATCATCCCATGATATTGCCAAAATATCAACGGGTTAATCGAAATTATTCGCAAGACAAAACTAATTACTGCAAGATTATTACCGTAACTATTAAATATTTAATATAATTGAAATTAAATTGATATTAAAAAATACATTACTGTGAAATCTAACAACCCAAAGTCTAAGCCATAACCCAATACATATAATCCAAGATCTTAATAAAATAAAAAATAAAAAGCACGAAAAATTTTAAAAATATGAACCATTTATTCTGAGAGACAATAAAACTATATAAACAAATTTTTTAATTGTATACAAGTGATAACTAGGACTTCTAAAAATAGACTTCTTTACATGATAGAATGCGGATTTTGACTAGCTACTGTTTTTCGATCACATGAATATTAGGGTGGTAAATGGACTAAGAAATCAAACCTATTTAAGGTAACTATAAAATTTAATATATTACAAATTTTCATGTTACACGAAGGAAAACAATCGTTATCACTACTGATACATATCGATATAACAATAATCTTAATATATTTATTAAAAATTTCAAACCGATTCAACTCACTAAAAGGACAAGGAATTTCTTGGAAATTTTCACAAAATGTCTACAAAGTGTCAAACAAAGTTACGTTCGAATATTTTATGTTAATATGTAAATTTTAGGTGTTCAACTAATAGAATATATATTATTAAAAAAAATTCGTACAATAAGTATAGCCAAAAAAATTTACTAGAGCTTTTGCAGAAATCGAGCGTAACTTTTTAGAGATAGTTCTTATGAAGAGATTTCACTCAAAAGAAATTAGAAAAAGAAGAGAGGAAACTTTTAGAATTTTGTACTTTTCTTTATAAGTAATTGAAGAAAATGATATTTTAGTCAATCATGTTTAATTTCGCTGATTAAAAATTTGATCATAGTAAAATTACATAATGACCTTACATAGGTTTGATTAAATATGCCGTGTGACTAACATGAATATTAAAATCAAAGTTTCTAACAAATATGCCGTGTGACTAACATGAATATTAAAATCAAAGTTTCTAATAAATATGCCGTGTGACTAACATGAAGATTAAAATCAAAGTTTCTAACTATTGAAATATTGGATTTCCACCAATTCAGAATAATATAATGATAACATTCCGAAAACCGGACATGTTGATTAAAGCATCTCTGGTTAAAGATTTTAACAAATAATAATAATTGTCTCTAATAATTTGCATTAAAATATGCGCTAAGATTTCATATTTTTATTTTGTTGATTTGTGGGTCCGTATTTTTCCACCGACAATCACTTCATAGAAACCACATTTCACCGACAAATTATTCACCGACAAGTTCATTTCACTGACAGTTCATTTCATTTCACCGACAAGTCTTTTTCTATAAAGCACACTAACTTTAACCCTAATTCTACCTGACCTTAACGGCAATGACCAGAATTACTTTGTCGGTGAAATGAGCTTCGGTGAAAGAATTGTCGGTGAATAATTTGTCGGTGAAATGGGGTGTCGGTGAAGCAAGCCGCACCGGATTTGTGCAGATACATATGTCTATGATTTGTACATTAATTGTATAGAGCACATCCATCCCTAATTAAAGGCATACCAAACACCGAAAAAAGTATCTAATATACTACTATAAAAAAAAATTATACAAACAAAGAAACATTCAATCTTTTCTTTGTAAACCATATATTGCGGCACGGTACGAAATGATCTCCCACTCGCGGCTACGTTTAGTGGTATTAGTTAAATGTTACTAATTCTAATTTGATCCTTAAAATAATATCACATTATTTTGATTTTACGTCTTATTCGTTCGCTCTGATGCTGTATCATCGAATTTGGCATCTAATTGTTTTATTCTCTAAATATGAAAAATGCCGAGATCACATTAAACAGATAACCACATATGTCAAAAATTTTCCGATCCAATGTGATTGTAACGTAACTCTCATTTGGTATACCTTACTCATCCTATAGAAGAGTTAATCTTTTCCGTAAATTGTTTATTCAACTTTTATATTTTTACAACAACTATATAAAATCACGGGATTATTATTAATAATCTATTTAAAGTTTACCTAATTCACTCATTTTAAATGAATGAATCCATGATTCTAAATAACTCACTACACGCACACTATTTCTAAATTAGGGATAGAATAATTTTTTTTATATTTTTTTTACATATTATTTAAGATTTTATTGCAATAGTTAATAATGAAAAATTATGTCATATATGTCATTAATGATTAACTCGGTTTTTTGATCACTGTTAACAACTCACGTTGGTGCAGTCCTTATGTTCGATCCTCACAATTTTATCAAGTGATCATTACTCTTAAAAATTATGTAATGATATGTAATCATTTTACAAAATATGTAAGAATTAAAGGGGTTTGGGTCAAAATCCCGACAAACAAAATCCCTGACAGGTCATAATCCCGACAAACAAATCCCGACAATCAAAAATCCCGACAATCAAAAAAAGCTTTTCTTGAGCAACTTTACTATAAAATCGTCTAAATCAAACCCTAATCTTGGTGCTCACCCTAACCCTACCTAACTTAAATAAACTTAATAAATTTTTGTTGTAAGGAGTGTCGGGATTTTTACTGTCGGGGTTTTTTTGTCGGGATTATGACCTGTCGGGATTCTATTTGTCGGGATTTTGACCGGCACCCGAATTAAAGAATACATATCGATTACATAAAAAATTACACTGTCCATCCATATACTAGATAAATCATCTATTCTGATTTTAGGAGATTGAAGTTATTATTCCGAAAAATGTGATGAATTTACTTCAAGATGTGAAATACATAATTCCTATTTTTTTTTAACATACAGACTTTATTTACATATTCATTTACCGGTAAATATTTAACAAAATATGTTAAATTTTATTAACATGTGTGCCTAATTCACTTTGTCTTAATTTTAAAAATATAATATCTTTTAAACACCCATTTATTTTCAAAATATATTAATTATGAAATCCCTACTATAATAAAATTTCGTTACAATAAGCAACAAAAATAATAATGATAATAATAAATCAATAAATAAATAAATAATAAATAAATAAATATAATTGTCGAATAACTGTAATTTGGCAAATGAGCACGTGCCGCTTTGCGGCATGTGTGCCGATCATTTTCTACTGCACTTCTGCGCAAACAAATCAGATTTCAAGATCAGGTGTAACGTGAAATCAAAACGATAGGGAGTTTCATTAAAATCAGTTTTATGATAATCATGCATTTATAAATAAACATACGATGTGAAACGTCATAAATGACAAGGATCTGTAACAGAGCAAAATAGCACTAGCGATATCGCATACACTTATTTGCGCGGGTAATACAAACTCCTAGAGAGGAAATATCCAATCGGAGAGTGTAAATTTTGACTATTCCGGGTCAGCCTGACGAAGAATCCAATCTCACGTAAAAGAGCAAAAAAGCGAAAATATACAAAAACTAATGTTTAAACCTTGGTGCAATAATTAAAAATGACGGGAATGAAATTTTACGTAAGTAAGCATCACTCTAACCCCATAGCCTCTAACGTTAAGACCCTAACCCTAAATTTTTATCTCACGCACTTCGTTTATTTACAAAATCGGATTTCCTTTTTTGGTTTGTATTACCCACGCAAAACGATAAATCTGACCGAAATTGTTTTATTTATAATCCTATAATTAAAAATAACACAGTTTCGGTCAAATTTGGTTATGATATCGCTAGTGCTTTTTTTTTGCTACTACTAAAAAACCCACGGGCTCTGATCTGTAACCTTACAATGAATGCATTATCTTTATGCAATAGTGGGTTTCATAATTAACAAATAAGTGCCGTATTTTGAAAATAAGTAGGATTTTTTAAATAGTATTTTTACTATGTTGAATTATAAATCGGGAAAATAAAATAAGATTCTCTGATTTTAATTATGAAGCCCCTAATGAATCTTTTCTTTGGTTTAATTTTGTGGCACTGTGACTTGCTTTTTATGATTTCAAGTTATGATCTTATTTATGTGTACTGTATATGAATAATGTAAAGGAAAAAATAAATAAGTAATCTAACAGATTTTACAAAAAAAAAAAAACTAAAAAATAGATAAATGAGTTGTGCAATGGGATTTACAAAAAAAAAAAAATAGATAAATAAGTTACGCAATGGGATTTACAAAAAAAATAAAAAGAACAGGCAAAAGAAAAATTGTCGGCAAGACCTATTATAATTTGGATATTAAATAGAAACTAACAATTCAGCAGCTTCTTCCACAGTTTTAGTGCGAGTAATTGCCATTTGACATATCTATTCGTCCAATCTGACAAATGTATATTTTTATCATTCTTCTTTATTCTCTGGCGTTTTTCATGATCATCACATTACACGGTGGAACTGTTTAGCCGACTGACAATTGAAAATTGTAAAAATCTTTTTTCCGTGATTTTCGATTTCGTAAAATTATATAAACACGATACTTGCTCAAATTTTTTTATCAATTGCCATCAATTTTGCTTTTATTTTAAAGTAAGGTTTTTTTAATAATATGTTTGTAATTGGTGTTTGGGCAATTGGTCATAGAATATAAAACCCCCATTCTACCTATTTCACGAAAGATCGATAAATATGTACTAGTCAGATTGAATGAAATTCTCAAGTTTTGCATTTACTAATTTTCATTATCATTTTGATTGGCTGATTTATGTAATCATGTGACGATCCTTTTTAAAAAATTTATATTATTATATTTTCTAGCGAAGGTTTCTCAATTACTATGCGATCAAACTTAATAAAATTTTTTTTTTATTTTGATTCTACAAGTTTATATAATTGAAATAAAAAACGCACTGTCGAGTTTGACCTGGTAGTCATCGAGAAAGCTTCATTTAAATTTTTAAAAAAACATCGAAAATCATGAAAAGTGAACGATCACGGTTTTTAAAATTTAAATAAATTTTTTTGATAACAACTAAACCAAATTCGAAAAAATTTTTTTCTATTTCAATTTTACAGTCTGTAGAATTAAAAAAAAAAATTATCAAATTTGGATAAATGTTCATTGAGAAATATTAATTAAAGAGTATTGATAATTTCCACCCGTGGTGATATCACCTAGTCATATAATAGTTTAAACTTTTAATTTTAATCCTAACCTAACCTTAACCCTAACTTCTAATATGAATTATGACTAGCTAATATCACATCCGGTGAATAATATTAAAATGATGAATCCTAAATACCATTGTTTAATAAATAATTTCAATTTCTACAGTCTCCCCGGATACAAGGTCCAACTTGCCCAATATTAGTGTTTAAATAATTATAATAGATTTTAAAACCTATTTTTAATACACAATAACAATGTTTCACTAATGAGTAATTTCACTCAATCTTTTTTCTTTTTTTAGGGAATGTTTAAGCAATATATCCAAAATGAATTACCTACAGAAATTTTAATATTTATCTTTAAGCGTGTAAGGTTCCCTAAAGATTTAATATTAAGCTGTAGACGGATAGCAAGATTTTCTAAAGTCCCTCAAGTGAAAGCAGCATGGATTATTTATCAGTTCGGTGCAGCGCACTGTCTGTTTCATGCAATTAAATTAGGTTCCTCATTTTTAGACGCAACTGTCGCTCAAGCAATAATCGCTCAAGGTGGCATACTTTCTAGATATTTTGTTCAACGGCTTCATATGAATTTTGGTGCTTATGATAATAAATTAATAGAACTAAAAATTGTTCATGGTGTAGGATCTTCACTATTTCAAAAATCACAGAACATTCCGTGGGCTAGTAATTTGCCAATCTCTGTTTATATATTTTTGTTAAAGACCGCGTCCGAAATATATAAATCAGATTTGTGTTTAAAAGGCAATGATATGGAACTCTTCCATTTTTATACTGGGGGACCACAAACAATTCACTACGCCCCACTTGTATTGGCAAAAAATATAGATAAAATCAAAGACCTGATATTACGCTTTAAATTCATTCCTCTTCCACCGAGAACGAGAAGTCTTGGTAATCTTCCAGAAAATAATAGTCAAGAGAATATTGCTCCTGAAGAATATCCTCCAAACGATGGCCATGAAAATCTTCGCCAATTAATTACAATTGCAAGATCAGTATTAATATGCAAAGACTTCGTTAATTTGTGGAAAGGAATCGGTTATTATGAAATCTGTAATGACGTAAATGACCTCGTAATGCAAGGGGCACTTCTTATTATGTTCCCTCCACAACCATCATCAAGATGGTCCATGCCCGACATTAAAACTATTAACGCGAGATTAAATGAATTAATTGAAGTTGGCTTTCAATTAACTTACTGTGTAATGCTTGACATTCTTCTTTTCTTCGAAAAAAGATTAGAGCAAATTGGCAAAATCTTATTAGAATCGTTCGCAGATGTCAAACACGAATCACTCGTAAATTTAGTACGCAAATGTTTAATAGAAACAAATAATCCAAAATTAAAATTTAAAAGTCAACCCGTTTTAAACTTCATTTATGAATTTCTCCCTGATTCCCCCTAAATCAAATTTGAGCTTTCAATTTTTTTCGAATTTTCGCAAAATCTGAACATGCAACACTTATGAGTGGCAAAACTCGTGATTTAATTAACCGTTATAAATATCGATCATATTAATTATATTCAAAAGTATGCATAAATTACTATCTTAAATTTAAATGTATTAATTTGATGACTTTAGAATTTCTTTACAATAAAATTATTATGATATATTATATAGTATGCTTTTTCTATCAAAATGGAGGACTCTCTATCTTTATGAAAGTGTTTGATCAGCAAATGTTTATCTGTCCAGCTGCATCATGAGATATACAAACAATCACATTCAACTGATTGACAAAAACAATTACAGATATGTAATCAACTTATATTGCTATATTTATATAAATTATAAAATATAGTGTATATCAGATATATTAAATATTGGCTCCAAACATACAGTGCTGTGCATTTACCTAGTTAACAAATATATATAATATTAGTAAAATATTTGTAATTTCAAAAGATTTTAATTTTATATATTAACAAGATCATTGCTAAATATGTGCAGGGGAGTTTTGATTATGGCACTTTTTGTATTTGTATTTTTTTGTGTATAAAATAGATTAAATGTTTTGGAAGATTTTGTTGGGGAAAAAGTATAGTGCGTGAGATGTTACTATAGGCAGAGGGTGCAGAATTATTTGATTATTGAATAAAAATTTCAAATTAAGATAATTGATTTTTGATTTGAATATTGGTTTAAATTAATTTTATTATTTGTTTAATAAAGATAAATTTTTTATTATAAAAGATATAAAATAAAGTTGTTTATAAAAATTTAAAAGTTATATTAAATTATTATGTACGTTTTGATATTTTAAAAGAATTTAATGAGTGTTTGAATTTTTGTTAATTTTTATGTTTGAAATTTGTTGATTTTATTTTAATTAATAGTTGGTATTTAGCTTGATTTTGTACTTATTGTTTTTAATGCATATATTTGAGTTTTTGAATTTTGATTGTTTTGTTGGAATATTTAGATTAATATAAATTATTAAGTTTTGAAGGATGTTTGTTGATATAGATTTTTTTTGTAAGTTTGATTTGATATGTATAGAGCTTCAGATTCTTTATTTGAATAATATTTGAATAATTTAGATAGCAAAATTCTATTCATATATTTGCTGAATGACTTATATTATTTGAATAAGTATTAGTTATTCAAATAATATATAGTTATTACGTGTCAATGCTGAAATTTTCACATGATAAATAATGAAAATTATTCTAATAAATTTGTTATTCAAATAATGTTTGTTTATTTGAATTATTTTTAGATAATTATTTATTTGAATATTTGTGAGTATGAATATTGTGTGAATAACGAATATGAATACGAAGTTCTAGGTATGTATTAATTGATGAAGGCTAATAATATAGTATTTTGGTAAGTTATTGTAGAGTTTAATTAATTAATTATATAATAATATATAATTATAAGTTGTATGAAAAATAAATTTAGTTTTTTTTTAAAAAATAAATATCTGTGAATATCTTGTTTGATTTTTGAGAATACAAAGTAAAAAAAGTTTTTATTTTGAAAATATAAATTGTTACAATCAAGAACATTTTGTTTGAGAGTTTTTGTTTTTAGTTTGTAATGTTTATTATGGGTTTGTTTGATTGTTTAAAAAATTTGAAAGGTTTATTATTATTTTAGTGGTAATAATTTTGAAGGTTGTTAGATATATTATGAAAGGAAAAGTATCTTATGTTCGTCATATTATAATATTTTTAAAACCTGTGAAAGTGTTATGTTTTTGATGCAGATCACTATCTAAAATAGTAAACAACCTATCACTAATCCTAACTAAGCAAGATCTGCATTACTATAACAACGTCTCAGGTTTCATCCTGTCCTTTTATTATTATTTTCATTTATTTATTTTGTATATTTTATTATTTGTTATTTAATTATTTAGTGTCATGTTTTTATCCAATTCAGTATATTTTAGTATAAACCTTCATTATTGTCTTTGCTGATCAGATATTATCATTTCATCAACCCATTAAGTAATCTGATACAAAAAAGTGAAATTTTGTAGAAAAAAAGGAAGTACAAAATCAATTCAGAACATCATAAATATTAAAAATTATGCTTAATATTGACTTTTTATTATTTTTCAAAAATTATTCGTGTATAGACGCTCATGCTCATGCTCATGTTCCAGCTCTTGACAATCGAGAGCTATTAAAGAGCATAGTGTTACCCAAAATGGTTTATTTCCCATGTAACCTGTCCATACCAAACTTAGAACAAATAAGACCGCAGATTATCAAGATTAAACCAAAAATAATTTGAATAATCTGAACTAATCCGGATATGGCCAAAAATCAGTCCACAAATATTTTATTGCTGGTTCTGATGTAAGGTCATGCGTGAGAATTGCATTAGAAATAATTAAATTATTATGTGATTTGAAGTTTAGATACTCACGCATTGTAATTTTTTTTTGATTTGTGTTAAAAATCTGTTAACTAAATATGTCATTATTTTATTTATTTTTCATTATATTATTTAAGATTTTTCTCAATCTATATCTAGTTAGTTCAATCTATGATAGATAAATATATATACTGTATATTAAAAAAAGCATCTAATCTATATTTAGTATTTTATTATGTTCGTCATACTGTAATATTTTTAAAACCTGCGAAAGTGTTATATTAATGCAGATCACTATCTAAATAGTAACAACCTATCACTAACCCTTAAGCAAGATCTGCATCAAAAACGTCTTTTTTTATATTGTTTACTTTGTATTTATCATGTTTTTACCCAATCTAGTATATTTTTCGCTTCAAACCTTCGTTATTGTCTTTGCCAATCAGAGATTATCATTTCATCAAACCATTAAGTAATCCAATACCAAAAAAGTAAAATTTTGGAATTTCAGAAAAACAGAAGTACAAAATCAATTTAGAACATCATATAAATATTTAAAAATTATGCTTAATCTTGACTTTTTATTATTTCAAAAATTATTCGTGTATAAACGCTCATACTCATGCTCCAGCTCTAGCTCCAGCTCTTGATGATTAATCAATTGATCGATCGAGCTATTAAAGAGCATAGTGTTACCAAAATGTTTTATTTCCTGTATAACCCATCCATACCAAACTTAGAACAGATAAGACCACAGATCATCAAGACTAAACCAAAAATAATCCAACTAATCCAGATATAGCCAAAAATTAGTCTACAAAATTCAAGCAATGTTTTAACTATGTTAATTAGAATTTTACTAACTATAACCGGCAGTGATCATTACTAGTGTGCAATTAACCAATAAATTTGCAGGATCAGGTGTAACATGCAAATCAGTTTGTATAACAAAAATAAAGATTTTTTTTGAATTTTCTATTCTGCTTAGAAGTACTACTATAAGTCATTGTAAAAATTCTTTTACAAAACTTGCTTGCTATTCTAGTAAGTGGTTAATGTTGAGTTAGCCTTCATCAGACTTATCATGAATTTTATTATAAGTTGCAATAAATAATTCTGTTACAAAACTTACTCGTTATCTCAATAATTTATATTATGTTGCAATAAATTACTATAATTTCTATTATGAGTTACAGAACTTATTATTGCTTTTTTAATTTAGTTGAATTTGATCAGGTTGTAATTTTTTTACAAGCTGTGTGAGTTCTACAATTATAATATATATAAAGTTACATTTTTTAGAACATAAAAATAATGAGTTCTGAAAATGTAACAAATTTAGATAATTGATTGTATTGTAATTGTAGAACTTATCCCTTAAACCATTTGAAAATTATGCCAAATTTGCCCTGAATTTTACTATAAAAATACTTCTGATCTATTTTTTAAAAAATTTAAAATATTTAAATAAAATTTAACATTATAATATTTGAAAATAAGGATTATATTTTTGCAATATTTGTATTTATATTATAAGACAAAAATTTTAGTTGGCTTATAAGCTAAAAATAGACAATTTTAAAGAAATTTTTTAACTAAAAAATTAATTTATAATTTCTTGAAAAACTCTTTAAATATTGATTTTAAAAATATAGTTTCTAATAAAATATTGTAGTTTATATAAAGGATGACAACTTTCATTATTACACTTTTGGTGATTTACTAATAAAATTAAGACTTGGCTTAAGAGTAAAATTTTTTTTATAGGTGAAAACATATAAAATTTAAAAAATCTAAAGAAGAAATTATATAGTAAAAATTTCAATACAGAAATTTTAAACTTTTATTGCGCTAAAGTTTTTTAATAATTTTAAAAAATTTTCTTAACAAAGCTAATAAAACAAATCTCAAATTAAATATTTTACTTAGAAAGTATATAGCTAAAGTTAATATTTAAAATTTTATTTAAAAAATTTTATTTTAAAAAAAATTTCAGGGCAAATTTGCAGGAGAAACGGTTTAAGAGATAGAGTTTGCAATAAATTTTATAGTGATTAAATTAAACTAAATCAAAAGAGCATTAATGCAATAGTGATGGTTGAGGTTAGTTTGTATTGTCTTCATCAAGAGTTAGGATGTTCAAATTGATTCTTTAGTTAATATCACCTTTACTAGTATTGGTACATGATCAGGTTATAACAGATTATGTGCCAATACGTTCCCACTAATAGCACCCTGGCAAAAAACATATAAAAATTATAGGCATATAAAATCAGGATATGTTTATTTAATTGTTAAGCCAAACCAACTTAATTTGGCTGTTTATATTACCCTATCTTTTTTTGTCTTTTTCTCTCACTATATAATCTACTGTATTTTTCTGAAATAATGCACAAGGTGAAATTACAAATTTTGGTCGAAATTAAGCTTAATTTAGACTGAACCTCAAAATAACACCCCTGTGCATTATTTTAGGGAAATACAGTATGTAAAATTTTTGTAAATTTTTATAACATTATAGATTATTTCAAAAAAGTTTATAATAAACTTCCTCTAACCCTTCTGCTTCTCACTTTTGTAAAAAGAAAGTAAATGTAAACCACTAAATTAAGTTTGTTTAGCCTTAGTTTGCATTAGAATTGTCTTGATTTATATAGAGTTAAGTTTGAATTAGTTTCATTAAAGATAGGGTTAACCAATTTAATTTGGTACATTCTTTTCGCAAAAAGGAGGGGTGAGAAAAAAAGATAAAAAGAAGTTTATTATAAAACTTTTTCTGAAATGATCTGTGATATTATAAAAGTTTTCTGAAATTTTTTATATATATATTAAGAGGGTAATATAAACTACTGAATTAAATTGGCCTTCCTTATCATTTCTTTTATAAAGAATTTTGTTACAAAGCCTACTCAGAATCTTAGTGACTATAGTACATAATTAAGGTGAAGTTAGTTTGCATTGAAGTTATCATATAAATTTTAGTGATTTCTATTATAATTATAGTAACAAAATCCTGCTATAAAACATACTAGTTTGGCTACTATAGTATTAGTTAGAGATAGTTTTCATTGGAATTGTCTTTTATTTTCTATATGGTTAAGTGAGTTAGTTTGTATTAGAATTATATCATAAGTTACTATAAAACTATTCTGATAATAAGAGTTAGATAATTGTGAATTAGGTTGCATTAAAATTATTATATTTTCTACTGTAAGATACTGTAAAATTCATTTCAACTCTTAGTATTTTGGCAATATACTGCATGTGTCTCAATAATAAATAAGCTTCAATAGTTACATAGTAGTCACATGCAAAATTAGATCATATGATAATAATAAAAGTGATAATATATTTTAAGGCAATTTCTATTTATATACTATATAGTATATTAGTCATCTGATTTGTTATGCAGATCATAAAGGTAAATTTTTTACTATGTAATTTGAGTTATTGACATGCATATGATAGATTAATTTTTTATAATAAATTGCAATGGTCATCTACTTCCATCATTTATTTCAAGGGTATCTAAGAAGGAAACTGCATTTGTGACATGCATTTTGACTATTCAGAAAGTTATTTTCTTTATTATTTGTGAGTTTAAAATATAATACAATATAAACATAAAAAGAATGTGTTTTCTAAAAGATGTTCATTGTTCCATATTATATAATATGATAATGGCTTTAACAATTGCAGAATGTAAATTTTTATTAGTTTTTTTTTGCCAATTAAACTTATTATTATAGCTAACTTTTATAACAAACAAAGAAAATAGTTTATTGTTTTTATTCTTCTCTATTCTAATTTTTTACTTTATTTCTATATTTCTAGTTATGAGTTACATTAGGGTCTAATTTATCAATAGTAGGAATTAAGAAAAATTTGATTAAGAAGTATTTAATAGCATAAGTTTCAGCACAGCCTTTAGCTTTAGCAGGGTCTGAGTTAGAGCCAATAGAAGGTTAATTGTTGTTTTAGCTTTTCTAAGTTAGTTAGGACGTGAGTGCAAATATACATATTATATTTTTGTAATTCAAACTTGGAATAATTTATTGAAAATTTAATAAATTGTAAAAGTTTTTATTAAATATGTTTAAATTTGTACAATTAAAAGTTGAATAAAGAGAATTTCTCAGTAAGATAATTATTATTATTAAATAGTTGCTCAATATATAAGAAATATTTGTCTGTTACTCAATTGAACATGTAGTAAGCCCAATTACAATCACATACATATGGGTACATGGCTTTAGCTATCCCTCTATATCTTTTTTAATAACATATAAAAATTTGAGATAATTTTAATGGATGATATATTTGATCAGTTTAGTTATTCCTGTGTAGATTGATTAAGCTCGCAAAAATTACAAAAAAAAAACTGTATATTTATTAAAAAAAAATTATTTATTTAAATAAAGAATTATACAATTTTTAAATTAAAATTAATTCAAATAATTTAAATATGCAAATTAATAAATATTGCGGCTAAAGCTAAAAATGTCTGAAGCTGGAAATTTTAATTATTTTAATATGAAATGTTAAAGAATTTTTGGACCTTTTGTTAGTGAGGTTTTTTATAGGGTTAGGTTAGGTTTAGGGTTAGGTTTAATAATAAAAGAGTATAAATGGATTTTAGTAGGACTTATATTTTGAAATCAAGTTTCCTAATTTCCTGCTTCAGCCATTTCCAGCTTACCATGACAATAAATAATCTAACACATAGACTTTCACTAGAAAAAGAAATGAATTTATTTAAAAAAAGAATATTTACAAGAAATTAATTTTCTTGTGAGCTATCAATTAGAATTATATGATTTTTGATATCATTCAATTCGCTTATCAAGACAAATCAATTGGTACTAAAATCATGTAATTCTGATCAATAGTTCATGAGAAAACCAATTTTTTTGTAAATCACAAAGATTGCATTTCAAATCCAAGAATCTTCAGTACAATATCAGAAAAATCGCCCTAAATTAAAAATATTTTAGGCTTAAATATATTATTTTTCAATAATAATATTTACACCTTAACTAGAATTGTGGATCAAATATTTTTTATGATATCAATCTTTCAAAAATGCCCGATTAATATATAAAGTTCTGTCTAACAATTATATCTACAACTAGTTAAAACAAAGTAAGCAAGATAATAAAAGCTTTAATAACTTATCTCAAATCAATAGAACTCTTAAGAGTAGAATAATAGTAAGTATTAATGAAATTGAATGGTTTAAATATATCAGTTATGACGAATTAATGATCGATCTACTTACTATAAAACAGTTATTCTTGATTTTCTCCACTACCTTAATAATGTACCAGCCTTTCAAAGATGCATTTTGCTGAAAGCCCTCGTTCTGATGCATCAACTAAATCACTTTTTATGTCACGAAGTTGTGAACTCAAAAAGAATGTAGCAAAAATAGGTAAAATAATTGCCAATGTTCGAGAGCATGGTGTTTTATAGAGAGAATACTTTATATATATATATATTTTTTTTAAGTTCGATTAGTGTTCGATTCGTAGAAACCTCAGCAATAAGTTTGTTTTAAGAAGCATGGCATACTTTTTACTAAGTTTAGAGAAAATTTTAAAAAATGTAAATTCGTAGATCTAAACAATTTTAGATGTGACAAATCGGGTGACAGTTATGAAACACAGGTACGTACTGTGCGTGCATATAACCACTAACTAAAAAATCTACGTAAAAAATTATTCTGATTGGTCCGATTATATCACGCCCGCACAGTCGTTCATGTGACAGTAATTTTTTGGTGGTCCCATGACTGTCCATAAAATTCGTAACATCTAATATTGCATGTGACTACCTTGTGGTTATTGTGATTCGGTCCCAAATCAGACTTGGGACCGAATCCAGATTAAAACTCGTTAATATCCCCATCTATTTCAGTTAATCCTATTCACAAAATATGCATGACGGATTTTTAAAAACCACTGAAGAAGTGAATAAAATTAGCAGGTCCCTTGATTTTTTTGATTTCAGCATTGATTATTACGTAATTCGCCGAATCATGACGAATTAGCATGTTTCATGCATAAATACAGATATGTATAATTACAGTTATAATCATCCTCATCTGATTTTAGACATTAGAGGTTCGGGTGACCCGTACGGGCCACCATTTGTGCCAGTAATACAAATTCCTAAAAAGGCAACTACCAATCAGTGAGTTCGAATTTGAATTGTTCCGGACACGTGCAGAAGAAGAAAACTACACCAAAACTAGTGTTTAAATCGACCCTAAAGTTAACCTCTTTTGTGTCTTTACACACTGTTTATAAATTTCCTTTTTTTTTTGTATTGCCGGCACAAATAAGTAAGTCCCGGGTCACCCGACCCGACAGGGCACGGTTCGAGACCCCGAATTAGGATATTTAAGGGTAGGGTGAACGTAGATCATTCATCATATGATTTTAGTGGTACAATGAGATTTATATAGAATACAATAATTACCGTAAAAGCCTAGTAGGTTACATCATTAAAAGAAAAAATTTAGTGCATACACACTTTGTATTTATAATAGGCATTCTAACTATTTGGAAAAAAACCGCATTTAATTAATAAAGTTTGTGGTTCGCACCCGGGTCTAATTCATGGTGGGTCTACTATTTTTGGGATCTTGTATATGAACTTTTACGGTAATCCTGTAGTATATTTCCGTGTTTATAATACCGTAAAACTATATAAACACCGCACATCCTCGAATTTTTTTATCAATGCCATCATCTTAGCTTTTATTTTAAAGTAAGGTTTTTTTAATAGCATGTTTAGTGTTGGGCAATTGGACATAAACAATATAAAAACCCAATCTACCTATTTAGCGAAAGATCGAGAAATATGTACTAATCAGATTGAATGACGTTCTCAAGTTTTGCAAAATGACCTAATTAGCTATAAATTATGATAATCAAAAAAGCCAAAAAAAAAAGGACCTGAAACCACCTTTTTCATGATGGTTAAAATAAAAATCCGCGGTTGCGCTAGTTAAATTAATTGAGAATTTCAATTACTAACAAATTATCAATAAATTCGATAAAAAAATTTGGTTGGTCAGTTTCTTATGATCGAACAATCAGGTTGCTTAATTTATTTTTAACAATTTTTATTTTCCAATTAGTTCCCGATGCACTTTTTATATAATTATTAATTATCAATTGTTCCTAGACTATATAACAAAATAAATTTTTATTTGTGAAATGGGAGATCTTCCTGAACTCCTAATTCTAACAAATTCGATTTTTTCATTTATCCCTGAAATGCGCCATTTTGAAACTCCATGATAGCAATATTTTAATTTATAACCAAATTTGCAAAGAAATTTTTTTGATAGAACGCAGTAAGTAATTTCATATTCAAATCTTTAGATTAAAAATGATCTTTCAGTCTTATTGAGATATATCTGCGGTTTTTTACGTGAATAATGATATTAAAACAATAAAGTCGTGATACTTAGCTCCTGAAGAATTATAATATTACGTATTTGGTATACAAAAACATACAGGTTAGCTATCATGACATGATATGTTATAATTCTTCTTGAAGTAAACTCGTGCAGTGAAAAACTTTAATATTTATTCCAAATTTTTCCTTTGCTGCACTCATTTGAATTATAATAGGTGGCAAAATTGAATTACTACAATCAGAAAAGTGTAACAACATGGGTAAACACGTGTTTTTTTTTATTTACTTATTTGCGCCGGATTGTTACGTCAGACACGTGCAATAAGATAGTTATTGTATGGTATAGTTACACATTTGGGTGGAAACTGCAAAAAACGTTTTATTTCATCTGACTATAATATGAAGGTCCGACTTGCCCAAAATAGAATTTAAAGTAGATTTTTTAAAACAATGTTACACTAATGAGTAATGTTTGCTCGATTTTTTTGCCTTTTTTAGGGAATGTCTAAGCTATATATCCAAAATGAATTACCTACAGAGATTTTAATATTTATCTTCAAGCGTGTAAGGTTCCCTAAAAATTTGACTTTAAGCTGTAGGCGGATAGCAAAATTATCGAACGACCCTCAAGTGAAAGCAGCATGGATTATTTATCAGTTTGGTGCAGCACACAGTCTGTTTTATGCAATTAAAATAGGGCCTTCATTTTTGGATGTGGCTGTCGCTCAAGCAATTATCGCTCAAGGAGGCATACTTTCCAGATATTTTGTTCAACGTCTTCATATGAATTTTGGTTCTCATGATAATAAGTTAATAGAACTAAAAATAGCTCATGGTGTAGGCTCATCACAATTACAAAAACCACAAACCATTCCTTGGGCTAGTGATTTGCCTATATCTGTTTATATATTCTTGCTAAAGGCTGCATCCGACAAATATAAGTCAGATTTGTGCTTAAAAGGCAACGATATGGAGCTTTTTCATTTTTTTACTGGGGGGCCGCAGACGATCCACTACGCTCCACTTGTATTGGCAAAAAATATTGATCAAATAAAAGACCTGATATTACGCTTTAAATTCATTCCACTTCCACCGAAGAACCCTGATAACCTTCCAAAAAATAATAATCAGGAGAATATTACACCAGAAGAATATCCTCAAAAAGATGGCCATGAAAATAGACGCCAATTGAACGTTATTGCAAGATCAATATTAATCTGCAAAGAAATCGTTAATCTGTGGAAAGAAATCGGTTATTATGAAATCTGTTATGACGTAAATGATCTCGTAATGCAAGGGGCACTTCTTATTATGTTCCCTCCGCAACCATCGTCAAGATGGTCCATGCCCGACATTAAAATTATTAACGCGAGATTAACCGAATTAATCGAAGTCGGTTTTCAATTGACTTATTGCGTAATTCTTGACATTCTTCTTGTCTTCGAAAAAAGGTTAGAGCAAATTGGCAAAATCCTGCTAGAATCATTCGCAGAAATCAAGCACGAATCAGTCGTAAATTTATTGCATCATTGTTTAATGGAAACAAATAACCCCAAATTAAATTTTAAAAGTCAACCCGTTTTAAATTTTATGTATAAATTTCTACCTGACTCCCCTAAATCGAATTTAATTGACTTTTAAATTTTACTTGAATTTCGAAAAATCTGGACATTTTAGCATTCATAAATGGCAAATTAACCGTTATTGGTTTAATTATACAAAAGTCTGCATAAATTATTATCTTAAACTTAAATGTATTAATAGTTATGACGTTTATAGTTTCTTTACAATAAAATTACTATGATATATTATACAGCATTCTTTTCTATTTTCACCATTTAAAAGGATTACATGCAAACTGCTTCTGAAGGTATAATCTTAATTCTTTTGATATTTGTCAATTTTCTTAATAAATATTTAAGCCAGATCAATCCAAATTTTATATTAATAATTAATAAGATTATAATACGAGTTAATTTGGAATAATATTTATTATGAAAATTAACTTGCCAGATATTCAAATTCAATCCTAGAGCAATTTCTTATTTAATACCAATAATTCAAGTTTTTTTAAGATTAATATAAATTTAAACTCTATTTAGAATATTTATGATTGAACAAAGAATCTGAACATCTTCGGCATTTCGTCTTACAACCAATAAATAAATCCGTCTAAAGTTCGATTTATTCTGTTGTTGAAAATAGTAAATTACTACTAGTAGAGTCCAATTTCGATATTAATCGAGGAGATGTAATTGATCTCTTTAAATAAGGTAAGTATTTCAAATCATTATCTTTTCCAGAGATTTTTTGATTGAAAATGCTATATCATATTATTATATTTGTGTATAATATATGAATTAAGATTTTTTTAAGAAATTATGTTTATTAAATAAGATATAATAAATGCCAATAAGGGCATATAGATTTTATATATAATCGTGCTATTAGTTTATTTCTATATTATTCATAAATTTATGTGCTTCTCAAAAATAAAGATTAATGTATTATATGATAGTTTATTTATATTAGGAAAATATTGCTAAAATTAATTTTTATTACTCTTTTATTTAAGATAGCATAAATAACAAACCATGAGAAGTACAGTCATACCTGAGTTATATCACCTTTTTTTCAGAGCATTTTTGGAGATATAACTAAGATGGGGATATAAAAACATAAAAAAAAGAAATTTATCTTGTTTAAATCTGGATAACACAAGTTGGGTTATAACCCAGACATGATTGTAAACAAATGTGCTAAAATTAATTTTACTTAACTAGTAAAACCATTTACAACATATATAGGCATCTAATAATAATATGTCCAGGAGAAGAGAACTCTCAAGCTATATCGCAAAATTTAAAATAAGATCCAGGATATACAACATCAAAATATAGCTAGTAAATGTCTTCAGTAAGTAAAAATGCCCAGCTGATTATTTTGTTATAAATTTGCTAATCACTAGGTCAAATGCCGATCTAAATCTAACCTGGAAACTGAGGGCTATCATAAAATCCATAGCGCTAAACCTAAAGTTGATAGGCAATCACGTGATAAAATATCAAATCAACTATAGAAGTAATATTGGCTTAATATAAACTTTGAAATTTATGCGCGCATTATTAGAGCAGTATTAGAGCCGATTAGCTTATAACATTTAAATAATTTTACCAATTATCAATTGGGAAATTCTATT
The DNA here is from genome assembly GCA_003550325.1 of Gigaspora rosea. Classification (NCBI taxonomy): domain Eukaryota; kingdom Fungi; phylum Glomeromycota; class Glomeromycetes; order Diversisporales; family Gigasporaceae; genus Gigaspora; species Gigaspora rosea. The sequence continues at coordinate 145,855 of QKWP01000943.1, forward strand.
TTCACCTGGATTAAAGTCACCAAATTTATAATTTTCATAATTATATTCCACAACAAACTACTATAACAAACTAAGATTCTATAAATTGGTTAGTTAGTGGTTAAGGTAGATGAATTTTAATTTTATTTTATGAGTTTATATAATATAGTATAATTAATATCGGGTAACTTTAACCTGCGTGAAATAGAATTTCCCTTATCAAATACAACAATTACAAAATTTCCTTTTTGCCTAAATTTTTTTCAAAAAATCCTTTCTTTTTTTCTTTTGTTGTTATCTTAATCTTAAATATAATCTATCTAACACTCATTAATTTTATCCATTTTTAATAACATATTATAATTACTGTTTCAAAATAATTAAAAAAATATTTAATATTTGCATACTCTGTGTAGCAAAAATTTTTTTGAAAATATTAAATATAAATTAGTAGTTATATTTAAAGTATTCACAAAATGTTTATATTACTAATAAATTTAAGCCAGTATCCAAAGAGTATGCAAAGTATTAAATAATTTTTTTAAATCAATCATTTTGAAAATAGTTATAAAAGCTTTTATTCACTTTTAAATATAATCTATTAGCTAAAAACACTTTTTATTAGAAAAAGAAATCTTTTTTGCAAAAATTTCAATATAACCTCTTATATGTATACATATTCGGAAGCTTATAAAGTCCATCTATCCTATTCATGGACAGTGCAAATTCACTTGATTACGTCGTAATTGATTAGTTAGAGTAAGGGCATGTACGCAAATCAATTTATATAATTCGCATGATTGCACTTTCTTGAAGCAGGTTTACTTATTTCTGTAAGTAATACGAACATATGCTAATAGTAAAAGTTTATCGTGGCAGATTAAAATGAAATAAGGGAAAGTGTGAAATAGTTATGCCACCGAAAAATACAAATTTTGGAGTGCATTGTATAGTATTTTTTAGTGTCAGAATTAGAGTTTAGAAAGATTATCCTAAGCAAGTAGAAGTGTATTTAGTAGCGATGCGGATTTCTCAAAAATCCCGCGTGGAAATACGCATCACGTGCATGATCCACGGGATAGACGGGTTTCAAAATTTTCTTATTTTCGGAAAATTGCAGAATGGTGGCCAAAATTTCATCAGAATATTTCGTGTCTCCAAGCACTCTATCAATAATTAATTAGGAATGGCCCACTTATGTTTATGCAGACAGATAATCTCATATTAAAATCCTACGAGGGGTCTAAACACCCACTTCGCGCGTTGCACACCATTAATGTCTAGGGGTCAAGTAGAGACCCAATTTCATTTTAATCTGCAACATTTATTTATGTGCGTGAGTTGTTATTTTCGTTGATAGCACATGAAGTTAGACCAATGTCTTAGTTTGGTTGGAATAAGGCATTTATGTAGTAAAAATTTAACAGGGATTTTTTTGTTAAAACGTTAAAGGGATCTTCAAATGTTATCACAATTTTTTTTTAAAAAGCCTTTGATTTTACGTCATACAAGATTACATCTGATCTTGCGATCCACATATAAAAATATCGGAACGAATACTTATAATGTTTCGAGCGACCTCTTTCCGCAAAATCTTAGATCTGGCTGGTCCGCATGACTTATTCATCATTCATAGTTGATTTTTCACGTATAAACATTTCATCACGTCTTATATCCTATAGTCCCTGCTGCTTTTTTCGTTTACATGTGCTTTTTGCTTGTGAATTAAGTAAAGTCCTATTCTAATTTAACGTAATTAGCACTATTTGATCACATGAAAATCAAGCAAACCAGACCCGAATATGAATATATACATAGGTTGTATTATGAATGCTGTAACAACCAATAGTTAAGCATGACTTTTTAGGCATAAATGTCGGTACTCCAATGCAAATTTTCATATGCATTGACTAGGTCTTCTTTTTTTCCGCTAGATTTTTTATTGGGTTGATTAAATGATAACCGCTGATTGTTGGAAGAATTTTTAATCATTTCTAAATACATAGTGATCACTAGTTACATTTCTACAATTGACTTAAGTCAACAGATCGAAAAGATGGCGAAGCAGGGATATGTTGTACACGATCCAGTTAAACCAGAATTAGAAATTAATTCTAATCGGGAATACTATATGCTGACGCCTTGGAGCGTGCAAATGAAGTCAGATAAGTAAAATTAATCGGATGGGATCTTAATAATACCATTGTCGGGAGGCAAATGCATGAGGCAGATCAGCAGCCATCTCTGCTAGAAGCAATTCGTAATAAAAAGTTATGGCAAACATACCAGAAGAATAGATCGAAAAGCTATTTCCAATGGTCATATTGATTGTATCGAATATAATAAATTTACAGACTTTATCATGATTGCGAATGGAGATTTTGGAAGGGTTTTTAGATACGAATGGTGAAACAGTTGCTCTTAAATGTCTTAAAGTTGATATAAGTGTCGATAAAAGAAACAATAAAGGTTTTATTAATAAGTTTAACTATTGAGAAGCGCTTCTAATCATCAAAACATTATTTCATTCTATGGAGAACGAAAAATAACAATGGAAATTATAATATGGTTCTATATTTCATTGACGACGGAGCTTTATAGAATAATGTTAAAAATTTCAAAGAAAAGATAAGTTATACATTGCTAAGAAGATAGCACTCGGACTTTTATTTTTACATTATATAAAATTAATCATAAAGAAATCTTAATTCATGAAGACCACAGATTTTGGTTTATCAAAGTAGATAAATGATCTAAGACTTTAACCATTTTTGAATGCCGGCATATACGTATTGAACCTCTGTTTCTTATTAATCAAATATATAAGGCCACACAAAGTGAATTTTTCGTTTTGCACTAAATGGGCTTCAAAATTCCCGGTCGGTCGGTCGGATTTTTTTTTTTTTGTTTTTTTTATTAATCTATATAAATTAATAGTCTTATGCTGCAAAGGTCACACAAAATTATTTTACGCTTTCATAACATGGAATCAGAAAATTGGGGTCTGGCAGTCGGATTTTTCTATCGGTCTTATCTGACAATTTCGGAAAACTAAGGTCTCCATCAGGTGATACCGGAGTAATTTATGAAAAAAAATTAAATAGCAAAAATAGAATAATTGGACTTAAAAAAAAATAAAAAATAAATAATAAATAATAATAATAATAATAATAATAATAATAATAATAATAATAAGGAGAAATCTAGACAGTGCCCCTGTGCATTTTGTGCCCCTGTCACGGTAAGGGGAGAGAATTCCCTATTGCCGTTTTAGCTCTTACCGTGAGCAATATAAACTCAGAGGAGTCTCGATTTTATTAGTCCAAGTATTCGAAAATTGTGTTAGGAAGGTTAAGGAAGCGATTAGTTATGGTTTTATATATATATACTCGTTTCTTAATACCAAAAGAATAAGGACAGTATTTTATTAAGTTTTTAAAGAAAATAGTTTTGAGCGTGATAATTTTTTATTTAATAAATTTTGTATGTTACATAGATGTTGACCGACCCTTTCTCCCAACGAAAGTTACCCTTTAAATACATTCTCCTTCATCAGTTCTCACGGTAGCTATGAGACACGATTTGATAAATTTACAAATTATGAAGTCATTGCTTATGACAATTCTCATTGAATGTAGTAATGAGAAGAAAAATGAGATAAAAATAAAAATGAAGTAATGGTTCGCGGGAAAATGTAGTCATCGAACCGGGTAACGTACGATCATCAAAATGTAGTAATCGGAGCCGGGTAACGTACGATCATCAAAAATGTAGTAATCGAACGTACGATCATCAAAATTCACGTGGTTGATCGACAAAATTTTGACACCTAAAATTTCCCGCCCGTGGCACCCCCCCAGTAAAATTTCGAGATATAACAATAGGGGGCACAAAGTGCATGGGGCACTATCTAGTCCTGTTCTAATAATAATAATAATAATAATAATAAATAATACTAATAATAATAAATAATAAATAATTTGAAAAATTGAAAAAATGGGTAACGGGTAATGCAAAACGAAAATTTAACTTTGCGTGGCCTAAACATCAGATATCTATAACTTTGGTGCAAACTTCTGAGAAATTTCAAGTGGAAGGTCACCATTTCAAACCTTCGAATTAAAGATGATAAATCTCTATAATCATCTTTATAAAGGTTGAAGGTACACTATCTTAATATATTGAACTTTACAAAAAATATTGGAATAGTAATCCTAATGATCACGATACACAAGTGCAATTCTCAATATTTTAAACAAATCATTCTTAAAAAAACAATGAGACTACACAATCTTATTGAAACATTATCTGGGAATAGTGAAATTTTCTCTAGTTATCAAAGCAATATAAGCGTATATAAGACTATATGGGGTAGATGCTGCAAGAAATGAAATCGACAAAATACTCAGAAGATCAATTATGTAATAAATGTTATAATAAATTATAAGAAAATACAAATTTTAAAGAGTTATACTACAAAATTCCATTAATAAAACTACTTTGTGTTTTAAGTGAAAAATAATCCGAATCTTATTCTAAGTTGTGTTTATGTAAGAAAAAATTGGCAATTTTCCCTTTTGCAGCACTTATCTACATAATCTCTGCTTTGATGATACAGTGGATTCAAATGCTTTAGTGCAAGCCAACAGTATTCTTAAGAATTTGAGAAATAAAACACAAATTTTTTTGGATGAATTTATAAAGTAGACTCGTTGTAAGAAAGACAATTATCAACTCATAAATGAAGATGTCTATCAAAATTTTCATTTATTTAAACTTCACAGAATATGCAAGGTACATCATTATGAATCTTTAGAAAATCTTCCAAGTTTATTACTTTAACAAAGCTTTTAATATTTTCCAGATCTGGCAATATTTGCATATTTTGCGGATTAGATATTTCATGTTTCTTGAATATTTTTACAAGCATATATATAATTCAATGTTGTATAAGTTATTCACTTCTGTTTCTTCAATTAAATTAGAAATTCAACTAGCAATAAATTCCCAGTATGTACTTTGGATGAATAAATTTTTCAAGCTATAAAATATCTATTATAAAATAATTGTAGTTATATAGTAATTCATCTTTATACAATTTCCAACTATCTAATGCAAAAGAAAGATTATCGTGAAATTCAAGTTTTTCATTAATAATTTTTGTTATTCGGCAGTTTCTTCATTTAGGAACCATTTAAAAGATGTTATTCTTGTTATGGTATATGTTTCAAATTTGACCTTTTAAAAAACTTTTGATAATGGTTTTCGATTATTTCAAATGGAAAACCACCATTATTCAGAATATAAAAGAGGTCAGGCAATTTAATTGAATGTAATTATTAATATCTCATTATTTATTTTGCGTCTTATTCGTTCGCTCTGATTGCTGTATCATTGAATGGGCATCTAATTGCTTTATTCTCTAACTAGTGCGATAGGTGGCGCATTCACGCCACCAATCTTATACAGAATTCAATAACTATTCTAGTTTTTTAGATACTCAAAATAGTAAATAAACATGAGCTTGAATAGCTTATTTTATTTACTTAGTTTAGTACATAAATGATCTTTATACTCACGCACTAAATTAATGCGAATAAAAAGAAATTAAATAGTAAATAAACATGAACTTGAATAGCTTATTTTAATTACTTAGTTTAATAAATAAATGATCTTTATACACACTTTCTAAATTAATGTGAATAAAAAAAATTAAATAGTAAATAAACATGAATTTGAATAGGTTATTTTAAATTACTTAGTTTAATACGTAAATGATCTTTATACTCACAAACTAAATTAACGCGAATAAAAAGAAATTAAATAGTAAATAAACATGAACTTGAATAGCTTATTTTAATTACTTAGTTTAATACGTAAATGATCTTTATACTAAGCGAATAAAAAGAAATTAAATAGTAAATAAGCATGAACTTGAATAGCTTATTTTAATTAGTTAGTTTAATACGTAAATGATCTTTATACACTCAATATTCCAGTAATGTGTAGTATGCAAATATCAAACAATTGGTACAATTGGGATCTAACACAAATAAAATTAAAAAATTAAAAAATGGTGGTGGGTAATGAAAAACGAAAAATTAACTTTGTGTGGTCTAAGAGTCAAAAAAAAAAAATCAGAAATCTCATTCTTAGGGCAACGCCCGAGCTAGTTTTATTGTTAGTTTAGATTATTAAATTATGCAAAGTTGATTTTTGTTTTGCATTATCCGCCATTCCACTTTTTCAATTTTTTTAAATTATTTTTTTTTTAGATTCTAAATTGTGCCTACTGTTTGATTTTTGACATCTATTTTTCCTACAAATTTCATCTGGTGTCATTCAATGGAGACCTTAATTTCCCATAATTGTCCAATAGGACTGACAGGAAAAACATGATTGCTGGTTAATTCCTTGTTGCGCAAAATAAAAAATTATCTTTGTATAACCTTAAATGTGAATATTTATTCTATTTGCAGTAAATTAAAAAAAAAAATTCGACTGACCAAGGATTCCATGTAATGCAAAACGAAAAATCAACGTTTAGTGCCCTATTATACCACTGAAAATTCCTGCTGACCTACATGTGTTCATATCAAGCAATCTATCCATTTTTCGATTTTAATACTTATTTGATTGTTTTGACTATATAATATGCAGTTAAAGTTTGAAATTATTATAGTTTCTATTATGAGTTATTGTTATAAACATTACTATTCTGGCGATACACAGCATGTGACTTACTAACGTATGTTATTAACATTATCCATATCTCAATCTAATTTAAAGTTATAATGTGTGCATAACGAACGGAAGTCGATTTTTTAAATTTCGAAAATGAAAGTACATGTAATGATCAAAAGTCGATTTTTTTTAGATACTCACGATATAATTTAATGCGAATAAAAAAAAATTAAATAGTAAATAAACATGAATTTGAATAGTTTATTTTATTTACTTAGTTTAATACATAAATGATTTTTATACTCATGCACTAAATTAATGTGAATAAAAAGAAATTAAATAGTAAACTTGAATAGTTATTTTAATTACTCAGTTTAATAAGTAAATGATCTTTATACATACTTTCTAAATTTATGCGAATAAAAAAATTAAATAGTAAATAAATATGAACTTGAATAGGTTAGGCCATGCAAAGTTGATTTTTCATTTTGCATTACATAGATTTCAAAATTCAGGACGGACGGGCAGATTTTTTTTTTTTGATTTTTTTAGTTTTAATTTAAATAATGTTCATATTTAAGGCTATACAAGGCTAATTTTTTATTTTGCACAACAAGGAATCAAAAAATTTGGCCGGCAGCCATATTTTTCCTATTAGTCCTATCAGACGATTACGGGAAATTAAGGTCTCTATCGGGTGACACCTGATGAAAATAATTATTGAAATAAATTTTTTGCCACACTTAGAATTCATTCAATTATTAACATTGGTGAGTAAAAAATAGATGTAAAAAATCGAACAATTGGCACAATTGGGATCTAAAAAAAAAAAATTGAAAAAATTGAAAAAATGGGACGGCGGGTAATGCAAAATGAAAAATCAACTTTGCGTAGCCTTATTTTAAATTACTTAGTTTAATACGTAAATGATCTTTATGCTCATATTCTAAATTAATGTGAATAAAAAGCAATTAAATAGTAAATAAACATGAACTTGAATAGCTTATTTTAATTACTTAGTTTAATACGTAAATGATCTTTATACACTCAATATTCCAGTGATGTGTAGCATGTAAATATCAAACAATTAGTACAGTTGGGATCTAAAACAAATAAAATTAAAAAATTAAAAAATGGTGGTAGGTAATGCAAAACGAAAAATTAACTTTGTGTGGTCTAAGAGTCAAAAAAAATAATCAGAAATCTCATTCTTAAGAGCAACGCCCGAGCTAGTTTTATTGTTAGTTTAGATTATTAGATTATGCAAAGTTAATTTTTCGTTTTGTATTATCTGCCATTCCTTTTTTTCTATTTTTTTAAATTACTTTTTTTTAGATTCTAAATTGTGCCCATTGTTCGATTTTTGACATCTATTTTTCCCACAATTTTCATGCGGTGTCATCCAATGGATACCTTAATTTCCTGTAATTATCTAATAAGACTGATAGGAAAAACATGATTGCTGGTTAATTCCTAGTTGCGCAAAATAAAAAATTATCCTTGTATAACCTTAAATGCGAATATTTTTCTATTTGCAGTAAATTAAAAAAAAAAATTCGACTGACCAAGGATTCCATGTAATGTAAAATGAAAAATCAACATTTAGTGCCCTATTATACTACTAAAAATTCCTGCTGACCTACATGTGTCTATATTAAGCAATCTATCCATTTTTTGATTTAAATACTTACTTGATTGTTTTGACTATATAACATGCAGTTAAAGTTTGAAATTATTATATAGTTTCTATTATGAGTTATCATTATAAACATTACTATTCTGGCGATACACAGCATGTGGCTTACTAACTTATGTTATTAACGTTATCCATATCTCAATCTAATTTAAAGTTATAATGTGTGCATAACGAACGGAAGTTGATTTTTTAAATTTCGAAAATGTAAAGTGCGTGTAATAATCGAAAGTTGATTTTTTTTAAATATAAATTGATGATAACCGATTATTAATTTACATTAATAGATCAATAACGAATTATTATGACATTAACCTACAAATGATCATATGGCGTTAATTTCCTCACGGTCGAATTACGGTTTATGGACATAGCAAATCAAAATGGCAAAGTGCAATATTGTATGTCTTTATGATTAAAAAATTTTCCCATATACTGGTCACGTTTCTGAAAGATGACCAATCGAAAATGTTCAAACACACAAACTTTACATCAATGACATAATGAGCACGTATACTGAATTATCCAATCAAATCAAGAAAAAATTCCTGCTGATCTACATGTGTTCATATTAAGCAATCCTGAAATGTTAGTCCATCCATTTTTCGATTTTAATACCTACTTGATTATTTTGACTATATAACATGCAGTTAATATTTTAGATTGTTTTTAATTATGAGTTATTGTTATAAACATTACCATTCTGGCGATACGCAGTATGTGACTACTAATGCATGTTATTAACGTTATCCATCTTTATCTAATTTAAAGTTATAATGTGTACATAATGAACAGAAGTTGATTTTTTAAATTTCGAAAATGCAAAGTGCGTGTAAATATCAAAAGTCGATTTTTTAAACATAAATTGACCGATTATTAATTCACATTAATAGATCAATGACGAATTATTATGACATTAACATGCAAATGATCATATGCAATAATTTTCTCACAGTCGAATTATGGTTTTTGGACATAGCAAATCAAAAATGGCAAAGTGCAATATTGTATGTCTTTATGATTATAAAATTTTCCCACATACTGGTCACTTTTCTGAAAGATGACCAATCGAAAATGTTCAAACAGACGAACTTTAAATCAATGACATAATGTGTACGTGTACTGAAATATCCAATCAAATCAAGAATAAAAGACCAATCAGCGTACAGATTTATGTCGATCAGAGTGCAAATTATTTTAGTATGTTTTTGATAATAATTAATTAATTAATTAATAGTAATAATAATTAAAAAATATGGAAAAGACCTGCGGGCCGATAGCGTAAGTGGTTACGCTCCCAGGTCGCCAAACGTAAGGTCACCAGTTTAACCCCTACTAGCGGGCATAAAAAACTATATGCGATCACGAGAGGAAGGGCTGAACTAGGATGCTGGGACCGCAGTTGGTTAATTTAACTACATCAGTGTGTTTGTGCTACCAAATTTCAAAAATATTAGATACTACTGGTGGAATTCCGGTTGAATAAGGATAAATGTATACTTCCAGTGGGATTTCGGTTGAATGGTAACATGATAAAATAAGTGGCAAAGTTGCACTATCCCGATAGGAAAAAGATCTCAGATGAACTCAGGATGGGCTCAGTCCTAACCCGAAATGGAAGGAGAACAAAAACTTTGAAAGGCCGAAGGAAGAAGGTACCGAGGACCTATCTCCCTGCCCTGGTCGGTACAAACGACTTGAGGTCTTGGTTGAAGTTGAAAGCTAAAACTTCGGAAGGCTAAAGGAAGGAAGTACTGAGATGATCTTATCTTCCCTACGCCCTGGTCAGTACGGACGACTCGAGGTTCCGGAAGAAGTTGGAAATCTGAAGACACTGCCGGTGGATTGGGTAACCAAAATGAGTAATATCTGGGTAACTGAGTACAGAATTAGGTGGTATAACTAGTCACAAAATATGTAACAATATAGAAATGTAATTTAAAAATTGTACGACCTTAATGTACAAAAATAGGGAACGTTTAAAGCGTTGTGCATCATATGTTTTTGACTATTTAGTTAAAGTTAGGGTAAGGGTTAGTTTGGGGTTAGGGTTAGGGCATGTTTTATAGATAAAATCACCTTCCCGACATTTTTTATTAGTGCATCAATATAGGTTTAGGTATTAGTTTTCTTGTATTCTTCGTTTTCTCGCTTTTTTTCTTCTTTTTTTCTTCGTCGGGCTGATCCGNCATCAATATAGGTTTAGGTATTAGTTTTCTTGTATTCTTCGTTTTCTCGCTTTTTTTCTTCTTTTTTTCTTCGTCGGGCTGATCCGTGTTGATCAAAACAAACAATTTGATTGGCCTTATATCACGTGATTGCACAACGCTTTAAACGACCCCCAAAAATAAAAAAAATATGGAAAATGCTGAGATCACATGATCACATTAGAAGATCATCACATGTGTCAAAAATTTTCTGATCTAATGTAACTCTCATTTGGTATACCTTACTCATCCTATAGAAGAAATAATCTTTTCCGTAAATTGTTTATTCAAATTTTATATTTTTATAATTATATAAAATCACGAGGATTATTATTAATAATCTATTTAATAAGGTTTACCTAATTTACTCATTAAATGAATGAATCCCTGATTCTATATAACTCATTACACGCACACTATTTCTAAATTAATATATTTTTTACATATGTATTATTTATTTTGTTGCAATAGGTAATAATGAAAATTATGTCATTAATCATTAACTCAGTTTTTTGATTACTATTAACCAATTCACGTTGGTGAAGTCCTTATGTTCAATCCTCACAATTTATCAAGTAATCGATTACCCTTAAAAATTATGTAATGATATGTAATCATTTACGAAATATGTAAGAATTAAAGAATACATATCGATTACATAAAAAATTACATTTCCCATCCATATACTAGATAATAAATTCATCTATTCTGATTTTAGGAAATTGAAGTTATTATTCCGAAAATTGTGATGAATTTACTTCAAAATATGAGATACATAATTCCTATTTATTTAACGTACAGACTTATTTACATATTCATTTACCGGTAAGTATTATCAAAAAATGTAACATGTGTACCTATTTAATTTACTGCAATTCACTTTGTCGTATTTAAAAAATATAATATCTTTTAAACACCCATTTATTTCAAAATATATTAATTATGAAATTCCTACTATAATAAAATTTCGTTACAATAGACAACAAAAATGATAATGATAATAATATATCAATAAATAAACAAATAATAAATAAACAACGTATCAATATAATAAACCACAATACTCATCACAAAGTTGTTTTTTTTATAAAAACTACATGGATCTACAACTTTACATAAATATTATATAGAACCCTATATAAAAAATATAATTGTTAATTTTTATATATTATTTAATATAGAATTTATATAAAATCTATTTAAACTTAAATAACAATAATTTTATAAAAAAAACTTATATAAATGTTATATATTTATAAATTATATTTATTATAATTAAGTAACTTTTATATACTATAAATATCTAAATAAATTTTTTATATAAATTTTATATATTAACAAACTTTACATATTATAATTATATAACTTTTATATATTGTAAACTTTATATAAAAATTTTATATAAATGTTATATATTAATGGATAGGATTTACCCGTCTAAATTTAGTACAAAGTACTAAATTATGACACATTTTAAACCTGATTATCTGCTAATTTTAATTATTAATTATGATTTTAATAACTCTTTATAATTTGTTAGATATGGAGCATTATGTCTAAAAAGTTTGATAACTTTAAGTCTTATTTTTGATTTTATATGATTTTTTTTCTAAAAAGTTCTTTTTTTTAGAAAAAATTTTTTGTGCTAAGCCACAATTTGAAAATTACTAGTAATTTTATAATAAAAATACAGACG